>JAPFFP010045371.1:0-11683 GCA_026153255.1 Solanum medicagineum | reverse complement strand
ATACAATTTCTCCTCCCTCAACCTTTGCAACACAACCCTCAAATGACCTATATGCTCCTCCCTACTATGTGAATAGAACAATATATTATCAACGAAGACCACAACAAAGGAATGAAGGTAAGGTTTGAAGACCCTATTCATTAGATCCATGAAGATGGTCGGTGCATTAGTAAACCCAAAAAATATCACAACAAACTCATAATGCCCATATCTAGTCCAAAAGACTGTTTTAGGGATATCACACTCCTTCACCCTCGCTTGATGGTACCCGGACCTAAGACCAATCTTAGAGAAAAAGCTAGCCCCTTGTAATTTGTCGAACAAGTCATCAATCCTTCGTAAAGGATATCTATTCTTTATAGTGACCCTATTGAGTTGCCGGTAATCAATCCACATCCTAAGTGACCCATCCTTCTTTTTCACAAACAACACCAGAGCACCCCAAGGTGATTGACTAGGTCTAATAAATCCCTTTTCCAATAAATATTTCAATTGCTCCTTTAACTCTTTCAACTCCACCAGGGCCATACAGTAAGGGGAAATAGAGGTAGGTTGAGTATCGAGAAGGAGATTTATGCAAAAATCTATCTCCCTTTTGGGAGGGACACCAAGAAGGTCATTGGGAAGACATCAAGAAACTCGTTTACAACGGGGAGCGAATCAATGTAAGGGACTTTGGACTCCACATTTTTAACCCTCACAAGATGATACATGCATGAAATGAATCTACCCTTGACCATTACATCTTGACTTTCCCACTCAAGGACGGGTTCATTAAGAAATTGAAACTTTACCCTACGAGTTCTACAATCAATAGAAGCATAGCAGGCATGTAACCAATCCATCCCAAGTATGAAATCAAAATCTACCATGTCTAATTCAATAAGATCACGAGGCAACAACTTATGCAAAATGCAAATAGGACAACTCCTATAAACTTTCCTAGATACAATAGAAGCACCAATAGGAGTAGACACTTCACATGATTCATGTAACAACTCAAGGACAACATGAAATTCTTTAGTAACAAAAGGGGTAGCAAAGGAAAGAGTGGCACCCGGATCAATCAAAGCATACACACTAAAGTCAAAGATTTTCAACATACACGTAACAACATCGAGGACCTCACCAACCCCTTGCCTCTCATGTAGAGCATAAAATCGATTGTTCCTTGGGGCACCACCTTGAGGACCACCTTTACCCAATGGGACCGCATTACTACCCCAGACTTTGCCACGGTTTCTTGGAAAATCTACCTTCTTGTGCCCAAGCTCCCCACAACCAAGGCATGCATTAGAATCTTTCAAACATGGGCCTCTATGATTCCTTCCACATCTAGGACACCCATCAATAGGAGCCACACCACCAACACCTTGAGGCCGAGGGAATTCATTGGCAAACCCCCTATTAGTAGCATGAGGAGGCCCTTGGCCTTGATGAAATGTAGCACCCTTTTTGGAATTTACCCTCAAATCGGGCCCTCTTGGCCTCATGCCCCCTTCTCTTCCTCAAATTTTCTTCCTCCATTTGATCGGCATAGGTCATCAATCGAGACATGTCCATGTCAATAATTAGCATGGCGGACCGGCATTCCTCACTTACCAAGTCGGGGACCCCCATCAAATACTTGTTCATCCTAGATCTAGGATCGGCCACCAAATGAAAAGCATACTTTGAAAGTTGATTAACCTTGAGCGCATACTCATTCACGCTTATAGCACCTTGTTTCAAGTTCATAAACTCTACCAACATAGCTTCCCTAAGATCAAGAGGAAAAACTAGTTAAGAAAAGCTAATTTGAACTCCTCCCAAAGCTCCACATTACCAACCCCCTTCTCATCCTTCCATTGATCATACCATATTTGGACTATTCCTTTGAGTTGGTACGCCTCCAACTCCACCACTTCATTCGGCCCAACACCCATGATATTCAAGATTTTGTAGACCCCATCAATGTGAACTCTTATGGATCTTCATATATCTTTGACCCTTAGAAAATCGGAGGATTCATCCTCATGAAGTTTATTACCCTAGCTCCTGAGGTAGTAGCATGAGGGGCTTGGGCCCCTTGATTGACTTGGTTGGGCACAACTTGGGCAAACATAGTGAGAGCATCCCAGAGCTCACCATTGTTAGGTTGGTCCTCGGGAGTTTGGGCCCTTCGTCCTTGAGTGTTTGGCATGATCTAGCATAGAAAAGAACAATCATTAGGGGAAAAACTTACCACAACTATCTACCATGGCTTAGAACATAAAGAAGGGAAACATTTCCTAAAAAGTCTCATAGCCTCCTATTCATAGTCATGGCGCGCTTCACAACCATAAATAGGACCCTAATCAACGCCGTGTGTTGGATTCCGAGGATCTATCAATATATTAATCTGATATCAAGTTTTTCACGACCCAAGACTAGGGCCTAGACGTGACACGACCCAAGGGGAATCCAAAAGGACCCCAAGCAAGCCTCTTAGAACATCATTACACATCCTTTGTCGCGGAAGCAATAGATACAACATAATAGAGTAAGAATAGGGGCAACGGGATAAGGGGAAAACTTGCACAATATCATAATCAAGAGATAAGATTCAAATCTCATATCATAGATACATACATTATCCAACAAACACCTCTAATACATAAAAAACGGCATGGGCCAAGACAAACCAACCAGGATCACCCTTATAGTCAAAATTAAACAAAAGGAAGAATGTCTCAATACATAATAAGACCATCATATACTAAGGTCCCCGAAGTAGAGGACTAACCAACTAGCTTAGTAGTGTTGAACTAGCAATGTAGAGGAGGATGATCAACTTGGGCACCGATTCCTACATGTTAACATCATGTAGGCATAGAGTATGCATTAGTACTTTTGAATGTACTAACTATGTAGGATACTATGCAACAAGAGTTAGGCATCATAATCAACATGTATAACAATAGGCAATAGACCTCATATAACAATATGGCATGTATGCTCAATGCTCAAGTAAGACATGATTAGATAATTCATGCTCATATAGGTTATCATACGTGAAGAATAGAGAAAGCTAGATTTTCCTAAGTACAAACCCTTGGTTGGTTGATGATGATCTCACCCCATCACCCCAGTGGTGTGGTACAAACCCCTCACATGGTTGATGATAATCTCACCTTATCACCCTACTGGCGAAGTACAAACCCCTCACATGGTTGATGAGTACAAGGCCCCAACTTGGTTGATGAGTACAAACCTCTCACATGGTTGATGAGTACAAACTTCCATCTCAATATTAGCAAGGCACTAGCCGCTTGATTGGCTATCAAGGTACTAACCCCTGATAAGCTTATCCGGGCTCTTTTTCTTCCCCCATCCCCCGGATTGGGCATGGTATAATGTAACACTTCCTATAGAATATATATCATATACCTAAGATTTTTTCATCATCATATAGGCAATCATATCATATCTCATGCTTTGGAGCTTCAGCTCCTCAAGAAACCACATCCGGGCATTTTATCAAACACTCAGAGGGTGTGTAATGCTAGTATAAAACCATGAATTATAGTTATGAAATCATGTAAGAAAATCCATTGTAAAACCATCAATCAACACCTTGCAACATCCTCTAGCAAGATACATCAAAACCCCTTATCAAATCATACAATAAATCAAAGACTTATAGCTCAAAACATAGCAAAACAGTCACAACTTTACATAGCTTTAACATAGTGTGCAGTGAATTTCATAATAAGCAAGACCTATTTGTAAATCAACTTTAAATCATGCAATTATAGTAAAAGGAGGCTTGGGTATCATGAGTGAAAGGAACCCATGAAAGAAACCCACATATCTTAGCTTAGAGATGAACTTAGTGAAGATTGGAGATGGAGACTTGAAGCTTGAAGCTTAGTATCTTATGAATGTCACTCTCTCTCACCCTCAATTGGTGATACCCGGATATCAAGTTAACTTTAGAGAAGTGAGTAGCCCCTTGTAATTTTTCAAACAGATCATCTATTCTTTGAAGAGGATACTTGTTCATGATAATGAACTTATTAAGTTTCTGATAGTCAATGCACATATGGAGAGACGCATCCTTCTTCCTTACAAATAAAACTGGAGAACCCCATGGAGTTTGGCTAGGTCTAACAAAACCCTTCTCCAACAAATCCCCCAATTGTTCCTTAGCTCCTTCAACTCCACGGGAGCCATTCTATATGGAGTGATTGAGATAGGTTGAGTATTGGCTAGGAGGTCTATACCAAAGTCCACTTCCCTTTTGGTAGGAACGCTCAGTAACTCATCCAAAAAGACATCGGGAAACTCATTAACAATGGGGATCGACTCAATAGAATGACCTTTAGAAGTGACATCTTTGACTCTTACTAAATGATAAATGCACCCCATGGAAATTATTTTATAGGCCTTTAAGAAGTAAATGAACCGACCCCTTCATGTAGAGTTACTACCCTCTCACTGAAGAATTGACTCATTTGGGAATTGGAACTTGACCCTACGGGTTCTACAACCAAAGAAAGTATAGGAAGCATGCAACCAATCCATCCCAAGAGTCATATCAAAGTCTACCATGGAAAATCTCAACTAAGTCAAAAGAGATCATTTTATGCAAGATGGATATAGGACAATTTCTATAGACTCTCCGGGCAAAAATGGACTCTCTTACGTTGTAACTTACTTAGTAGGGCTCACGGAGGGCATTGGGACATATATGAAATTTATTAGCGAGTAATAGGGTTACAAATGACAAGTTTTCTCCCAAATCTAAAAGTCATATGCATCATAATTAAAAAAAACTCTTTACATAATAGTGACAATGTCCAAAGCCACTTCAACCTATTGGCAACCATGGAGAGCATAGAACCAGTTGTTCCTTTAGGTACTAAGGCTTGCCTAACTTAGCCTTAGCACCTTGGATAGCCACTTCTTCAATCTTTGGCATTGTGGCTAGGTTTTCCATATTTGAAGCAGCCATTGGACCTGGCTAGACATTCTCCTTTATGGAATCTTCTTCACCTGGGAAAACTTGGGCTTTGGGGCTTAGAAGCAACCCCTTTGTCCTTTGTGGTTTGGGCAGGTGTAATGTTAGTTGATCCTTTTCCATCTTGCTTTTGGCCACCTTGAAACTTGTGACCACCACCCCTTGGGTAGGAGTAGCTCACATCATCAACTTAGGCCCTCTTTGACTCCCTTACCCTCTCTCGAAGCTTCTCCTCCTCTATTTTCTCTGCGTAAGTGATGTCACCCAAACTACTCCTAATTGTTAATATATAAGCGGTCATTGTCAAAATATACAATCTAACCAAGGTTAGGGTCAAACCCATAGGGAATATGGTCTAGAAAGGGAAATTTGTAATTGTATTAAATCAACCTAAACTAGAAGCAAGTGTTGTGAAATAAATGGGAGAAGTTACTAGGGTATTGTGTTCCCCAAGAATTCCTAACTTAGTATAGCTAGATCATCGTAATCTTTTCTAGTGTGTAGCATGCATAACTAGTAAGTTATGCTTACCAAACACTTTGATCCAGGAAAGAGGTAAATTTCACTACATGATTTGATCTATCCCCATAGTGTGACATTACTATCATTTTCCTTTTGTTCCAATATAACCACCCCTTGATCTGGTTAGGTTGATTAGACGAGAGGGATGACATCTAATCCTTATAATTAATCACTTTTCCTATTCGTTACTATCTGATCCAGTCAGTAAGAATTAGGAATGTTCTAACATTGGCAACCATTAAAAAGCATTCACAATTAAGTGGATTAATTAATACATGCATGCACACTTTTCAAGAATTATGAATTATCTGGTTTTACCTTGTTAGTTCTTCATGGTTTCCACAATCCTAGTTATGGATTTAGCTCTACATGATCATTATAGATGAAGGCATCATATTATGAAATATCATAATTAAACACTTGCAATTATGAATTTAAGAACAAGAAATCTAAAATTTTCCATAAGAAATCACAATGTAATAATCTCAATATGAAAAAATCACAAAGCATGAGTTCTTAAAGTGTTTATGTCCTCTCTAGTGTGTCTCCTTACTAAAAAGACCTAAAAACCTACTCTAATAAGTAAAATACAAATCCAAAATGAAATAGGAATACTATATATGGTAGCTTCTATAGACGAGGTTACAAACCATATGTGAAACCACGGCCCATACTTGGGCTTCATACTCTACAATTTCCAAATTCAGACCTCAACATCGCGAGACCTTCTTACAGGCCTTCTTCTAATTTATGGCCCATGGATGGTTTCATTTGCTAACTTTTCTGAAACTCTTCAAAATCTTGATCTTTAAGGCATGACCCTATCCAAAACTTGTGAAGGAATATACAGCTCATCTGACAGTTTGTGCATGTAATATTTGAAACTTAGCCCTTCACTAGATCTTAATCACAAAGCCAACCTACGGCTTGTGGATGGAACCACGGACCGTAGAGTTGTCCTAAATCCACAAAAACTCCAATTCTGCAGAACTTTGTCGAAAACCATACTGAATCCTATAGTCCTGCAAAATCAACATAAAAACACATTAAACCTACTAACATCACTTTGAAACACACAAAATTCCAAGTTTTAAGGATCAAAAATATTGTATTTCAGCATCACATCAACACCCTCAACTTAAGATTATTGTTTGTCCTCAAGTGACAGACTCAATGTACATAAGCAGTATAGCAACACACAAACCACATTCTAATAACATACGTAATCTCTAAATCAATTACAGATACCCAAACTAACACATCAGATCAATATACGTCATCAAGCAGACCAATGCAAATCAATATACGTGATAGTGCAACTATAACAAGCAAGGTAGTCATAGATAAACCACAGCCACTAAAGTAGCTTACAATTAACAGTGTAACTAAAGTTCCCTCAAAAGAAGTCACATATCTCTCTCATGATAGTATTTTAATATTTGATACTTGGGACTAACAAAATCACACACATTCACCACAGATATTCAAATATTATGCTCAATACCATATGTTTGCCCCTATACTTATGACCCTCACCTTTGACTACTTGGACTAGAATTACTATAAGACATTCTTCTGTTGTCACATAGGCTTAGGGGGCTATGGTATGATGTTTTAGGAACATAGTGACTAATGACCCTCCTTGACATTGAGTCATCCTACACCTTTTTCCTACCAACAATGTTATTTTCAAATCACTCTTCCCTTCTCCCATTTCAAGACTTTTGGGAGCCTTATTCAAATTTTTAAGCTCATCAGCTTTAATTTTTCATTTTCTTTTTCTTTTTAGCTCATTGCTTAAGCATCTATTCATTTTTCTTACACCCATAGGACATTTTTCCTTTTTTCATGTATGACTAGCTTCCAGCCCATTTAGTGTGATTATCCTTACACCAGCCACTCTCAACTTAGACTTTTGGCCTGAGTTGAGGCACACAATATCCAACCTATAAACAAGGGTGACTTTTGGTAGCTACCCTCAGCTTTGGCTTTTTGCTTGAGTCGAGGTGCACAATCTTCAAGGAAGGACTAGGGCCAAATTGCATTAGATCATGTCCCCAAAGAGACATTGCATTAATTCATTCAATTAGGACAAAAATAAAGAGGGGATTAAAAAGAAAATTATAGTAAGTACTTTTAGTTTTAGACTAATCACAAGTAGGTGTTATTAAGTAGCTTAATCTAAATGTTGATTATTATTGTAGTTAGGGTTTGTTTACATTTGATGACAATGGTAATATGTATTGTATACACTTTTTTTAGATACAAATATTTAGGCTCGTTATTATAGTTGATAGTATTTGTTTCTCAACTTATAATTGCAGCAGGCTAGGGGAATCTCTGGCTTCTAAATTTCTCTATGATAAAATAACCTAATAGTTATTATCTCAAAAAGTCATTTTCTTTATTCAAAAATTGAATTCAGGAAAAAATGTGCAATCGAAATAATGACTGTTAATTTAGAGACCAACTATAAGAATATATTACTAATCATGTTAAAACTTTTGCTATTTCATACTGCAGTTTAGTAATTTTAAGTATTCAATATTAATTTTTTTATCAGATCATGTCCCCAAAGATACCTTGCATTAATTTCTTTCGGATAGGCCAAAAAGAAAGAGGAAAAAACTTTGAAATAATTTGTAATGTTATTATTTTTAAAATATTATACTAAGTACTTTTAGTTTTAAACCAATCACGAGTTGGTGTTATTAAGTTGTTTACTCTAAATGTTGATGATTACTGTAGTTAGTGTTTATCTACATTTCATGCCAATGGTAATATGTCCTATGTATATTTCTTTTAGATACAAATATTTAGTCCCATCATTATAGTCATAATATTACTTTCTCAACCTTCTAATTGCAACAAGCTAAATCTTTGGCTTCTAAATTTGTGTAGTAAAGTTATTGAGTTGATTTTTAGATAGTCACTCATCTAATAGTTATTATTTCAAAAAGTCATATTCTTTATTGAAAAAATTAGATTTACATAGACATGTGCCTTTGCAAAAATAACTATAGTTGAAAGACAACATGGAAATCAACTATCAATATATCTTACTAATCATGTTCTATTTTTGGCTATTTCATACTGCAGTTTAGTAATTTTAAATATTCAATATTGATATCTTACAAAAAAGGTTGGGAGGATTGTTCTCAATGACTAAAACAAGATAGTATACCACTGAATCTATCGAAAAATTAATTCACGCCAATTACTCACCTTCATGTAATACACTATTGATTAATACAATTTTGTTATCGTCTAAAACATGGAGATAGAATAGTAATAGGGATGATAATGAAACTCTCTCTTTTATATTAATTAAATTTATAAATGGTTTGGGACCTTTACAAGGCCAAATATTCTGTTACTATTTTTTCACTTTATTCTTTTCATTAGTTTATGTTAAAAGTCTCAGCAGTCTATACTAAAATAATTTTCTTCAAATATCCAAAAGAAGCATAGGTGAGATGACACTTCCATTGATCTACACCTTTTTGATCAGCCTGGCTATTGACTCATTTTTTCATTGCAAAAATTGTATATATTCATAATGTTACATTAATTTAATGTATGTTTAGGGATCAAGAGGAGTTTCTTTAGTCAGAATCTTTTTCAATGTTTAATACGCAAGACTGTGTTAAAATTGCAGAAGATATCATTAGCTTAATGTTTGTTTAGTAAGAATTTTTTCAATGTTTAGTAGGAAAAACTGTGTGTTAAAGTTTTAGAAATATTTATCATTAGCTTTAAAATTATTACATATTTTTCAAGTAAGTTTTCTCTTTTACCATTGTGTTCGATGTTTCTTTTGAGGAGTTCTAAGAAGAAAAAATGATAACTGCTTTTAGAAAAAAAAAATAAGCATAACTAAGATATATGAGGAAGTTGAAGCGCCGAATAAAGAATAAAGGCAAATTCACATTGCCAAAAGCACTAGCAATTAATAAGAAAAGAAAATGTCATTTGGCTAGAAAATTAGTGTCATCAACAGCGAATGATTTTAAATAAGAGAACTTGCTGAGACATCATTTAATCCAAATGATTTGCTCTTCATATGTTGTGCTTTCGAATTTTTATTAACATTATCAAATTCTGTGAGGGCCCAAACTTTGTATGACCTTAATGGAGCTTGGAATTTGATTCTAGAAAATTTTCGTCCAAGGTGACACTTTATGCAAGCCTCCACGGGCCGTGTGGCTCACCACGGGTCGTATGGTTCACCAAAGGCCGTTAGGAGGTGCCTTGAGGTGGCCCTTGGCCTTCTGTGTAGAGTGTTGGCATTAATGTGGACTTCAAGACTAAGGCACACCTCACATGAACCCGACACTATCTGTGTGAGGCTTCACTGGCCATGTGGTGGACTGTGTGGAGGGCCTTGGCCTTGAAAATCCACAGTTTCGCCAAGGCACTTCACACATAGACCTCTCACGGACCGTATATCCTTTCACAGTTCATGAGGCCTTCTATATGGGCATCAAAGTGAAAATTTTCTAAGTATGGGATCACCATCTCAGAATTTTACCGACGAAAAATTTTTCTAAGTTAAGCTTCACAGGAGACCACACAGTCCATGTGACTCTCACGAGCTGTGAAGCCCTCCGTATGGATGTTAGCGTGGAATTTTTCTAAGTATGGAATTACCATCTTGGACCTTCGTCAGTGAAATTTTTTCTAAGTGTTGGATCACGGAAGGTCACATGGACCGTATGACTTGGTACGGACCGTGAGCCTTCAACACGGTACCCTTGGCAGCATTTTTCTACACAATTCATCTATTTATCACCTCATAAGGACCAACATATTTTTGGCTCAAGTTCCTTTCTTTTTTACCAAAATGGACCACTTCTTTCATTGGAGAAACTTTAAAATAAACCCAATCACCCACTTTGAATTCAAGGTCTCTCCTTCTCACATCGGCATAGGATTTTTGGCGACTTTGGGCTATTTTCAACCTTTCCCTAACCATCCTAACCTTCTCAAGAGCCTCCATAACAAGATTTGGTCCCAATGAAGCCACCTCTCTAACCTCAAACCAACCAACCGGTGATCTACAACATCTCCCATAAAGAGCCTCAAAATGAGCAATACTAATCCTAGAGTGATAGCTATTGTTGTATGCAAACTCAATCAAAGGAAGATGGTCATCCCAATACCCTTAAGCTCCAAGACATAAGCCCTAAGCATATCCTCAAGTGTTTGAATTGTCCTTTCGGCTTGGACATCCGTTTGAGGGTGGAAGGTAGTACTAAGGTGAACTTTTGTACCAAGACCCCTTTGAAAAGGCCTCCAAATGTGTGATGTGAATTGTGCACATGATCCGATATGATGGATAAAGGAACCCCATGTAACCTTACTAACTCATGGATGTACAATCTTGCATACTCTTCAGCCCCATATGTAGTATTAACCGGTAGAAAGTGAGCCAATTTCATCATCCTATCAACCACAACCCAAATGGAATCAAAACCCTTTCTAGTTTTGGGCAACCCAACCACAAAATCCATATTAATCACCTCCCACAGCTCTCTTTCCTGGCGTATGTTGTCTTTTCGGAGCTAGCGAAGCAAGGTAGGAGTTCATACCCGACAAGATCCGAGATCAGAGCCATCAGTCAAGGAACTGATTTCCCTAATGCTTATCATTCTTGCCTTCTAAACTTCTTTATATCGAGGGATGAGGAACCATATTATCCTGCATTCCTTAAACCTATGTAGTGAGTCGTGTAAGTGGCGTGTTTAAATTAGGACCATACATTGGGATTCTTTTCCCCTCATCGCTAGCCAGTCGGGATGCTATCTCTAATCCATATTAATCACCTCCCACTTCCAAGAGGGAATTTCTATGTCTTGGGTTAGGCCACCCGACCTTTGATGTTGGGCTTTGAATTGTTGGCAACTATGGCAATCGGAAACGAATTTGCCAATGCCCCTCTTCATGCCTCCCCACCAAGACACATCCCTCAAGTCTCTATACATTTTGGTGGAACCGGGGTGGATAGAATAAGAAGCATTACGGGCCTCATCAAGGATTTTCTCCCTCAAACCACCAACACAAGGCACACACAACCTACCTCGGTACCTAAGGGCACCATCTCCCCCCTTGGGAGAAAACCTCTACTTTGCCCTCTTTCACCAAGGCCTTCAATTCAAGCAAGGAGGAGTCAAGATCTTG
>JAPFFP010045370.1:0-11684 GCA_026153255.1 Solanum medicagineum | reverse complement strand
ACCTTCCTGTCTTTGACCATGGCCAGCAACTATGCGGGTCAGTAGTTGGACTGCATTTCTCAGATACTGCACGGTAGCATCGACAGGTGATTCTGGGGGAATTTCACTACTTCCAAGTTCATCAGGAGCTGGAAGGGTTAGAGATGTCTGTGACAGAGACTCCTCTTGAACTTCATTTCGTTGTCTCACCTGACTAAGTATACCAACCACCACTTCTACTCCCTTCCATTTACCTTTGTTTTGCCTTATTTCTGGCATACTTGTTGTACAAAACAATTTAGGAGTTAGTCATAATGCACCTATTACACTTAACTCTATGGCACGATCTAAAGAATGAAAAGAAAGTAACAACTCCTAAATGCCATGTCGCCTTCTTCTTATAAATATGGTGCACAACACATTGATAAACAAGATTCTACATAGACACGACTTTGTAGACTCCCTAGGACGACCTGCTCTGATACCACTTCTGTCACACCCAAAGTCCCGTTAGGGCAGACAGGCACCCATTGCCGATAAGGCCCGGAAGAACCAACCTGTATCTATGTGCTTTCTATACATATTATAAGAGGTTCCTACATTTGACATGCCTTTAGGAAAATAAACAGTGATACCAAGCCAAAAGGAAATGCATATGGCTAGGCCTTTGGGGCCACGGTGTTTAAAGTACGAGACATGACCACACTTTAATGTACATAGTCTACAAAGCCTCTAGATAAGGAAAAGTATCTGACAAGGGACGGGACGGGCCCCGCCTTGACTAACTATACAATATAAAAAAATACATAAGCTCTAGACACACAAAACTCCGAAGCAACCTGGAGCTTGCTAAAAGCAGCTGGATATTCCATACTCCTACTGGGGAGATCTACTCGCACCTGTGCCTCCAACATGAAATGCAGGTCCCCTGTAAGGGACGTCAGTACGACATAATGTACTGAATATGTAAGGTAGGAAACACTATATATGACGTAACAACTCAAATAAAACTATGCGCTGGTGCAGGATAAGAGACCAACTTTAGTTATACTGTGGGATCATGTACTTTATGTTCTTTTTATTACTTTACCTTTACTGTATAATTTGTGCATAGTATGTAATACAATGTGGTAAATATATATCGGGATCGGCCTTGGCTAGGCTTTTCCTTTTACCCCTTGGGCTATCCCCCGTGATAGGATCGACCCCGGCTAGGTGATTCTTCCACCCCTTGGGTTACCACCCATCAATAAGCAATATACTTACTTTATCTTTCAATTACCTTTGAGATGATTCTTTTGGTGGTCGTAATATTGGAGCTGTAGGATTGTAGATACAACATATGACATGTCAATAATCACAAAAAACAACACCATAATGAAAGGAGTAAGTTACACAAATAATGAAATGCATAGGAAGTAGAATAACACATGAACTTTATTTTGTAGAATGAATTCGTGTATCTTGGTATCCAAGTATGTATGCAGGTTGCAAATGACTATGTATTGGAGCATCTAAACATGTGAAAGAGTGGAGACACGATTAATAGTTGTGTAGGAGTTGGTTAGTACCTTTATGTGCCAAGGAGGGATCTATGTTTCATGCCAAATAATACGAAATCAAGTAGCATTACATACCTCACTGTACAACCTCGCTATTACCTAGAGATAACCTTCCCTTCCTCCAAATATTTATCTACAACATAGTAGGTGATAGAACTAGCATTATCAGCTAATAGATACATCTTGGCAGCCCAATCTCATAAAAAAAACATACGGGTAGCAAGAAGGTATTTGTAAACCCGAGCGTATTCTTGCAACCTTTCTGCCCCTAATCGTACTTTCTAATACAAATTCTCATATACATGTCATGTGCAGCCTGTTATAGTGCCATAACAGTCTTACAATAGCCCACAATGCACAAGATATAACAATTCTACGCAACATACACATAGGCGGCATAACGTTACATCCCTTTGCTACATTACGACGTTGACGATTCCAAAACTTTGCCAAATTCAACCAAAATATTCCCACAATATTTATAAATACAAACAGTCCAAAAACAATTCAAAAACAGTCCTCAAAATAGGTGGAGGACGTGAGACCATATCCCCCAATCAATTAGCCCACAAGTTCCTATTACGAGTACAATTATGATATCATACAAGAACTTACTTTCGCGGACTGTAAAAATGGTGTAGCAACCTTTATACATCATTATAGAACCAATACTTATTAAAAACAGTAGCCTCCCTTCATAATGCATCTAACCAAAAAGAGAAAAGCATCCAAATAAACAAGAAAAGATGTACAACAATCTTGGAACACATGCTGTCCAAAATGTCAGCACAAACATAACTAGCATAGTCTCTTGTTTTGCATAAGAAAACCATACTAAACACACAATTATAATCACTTACATTTACCTTCAAGGTTGAGTGCCTCCTTAAGAACCCTAAAGGGTTGTGTAGGCTGCCTTGTGAAGTGAAATAAAGAGAGAAAAAGAGTCCTTAGGAAAGCTGAAAATTTGTTTAAAAGTGAAATGAATTAAGGAGGTGTTTTGAGCCCTCTTTAAAGAGTCTGTTGGCCAAATTTCTTTTGCCCTTTTGACCACATAATACCACATATTATTAAGCTGGTAAGGCAGTAGCTTGGCCCTCACACTTGGGCCTAAATGTGTCTCAAAATTGATGGGCCTTGGCTGCCCATTTTCCAAATTCCTCTTCACTTAGTTTAGGCCCAATTAGCCAAGTGGGTTGTGGTGTATTTGGGCCCTTTTATTATTCATCTTTGGATGAAAATAAAGTCCATTTATGATGCTAAAACATGGGCTAAAGTTACACCCTTAACACGGACTTTATTCATAATTGGACTTAGACAAACTCGACGTCGGGCCTCGTCTCTATTTAGCTAGTAAATTTAAGCTAAGAAAGTAGGTGACTCACCTACTAGCTTCCAAAGTCCTACAAGCACAAAATTTCTCTAACTTTGTTTAGGGTCGTGATCTCCTCAATTTGACACAAAATATGTATACACTCGACCCTCTTAAGCGTTAGACGCACATATCGCCCTATAACATAAGATTCAAGCACTTTTAGAAATAGGCGCTAATTTGACCAAGCCATATCATTTTCATTTGCATAGTACTAGTATTGTAAGATGTGGGGTGTTACAACATACTTAGTACATTCAAATGTACTAACGCATACTCTATGCCTACATGATGTTACAATGTAGGAACTGGAGCTCCATTGATTCTTCTTGTGGCTAGGCGGATTGCTCAAGTTAGCCTTGGGTAAGTCCTCCATTCCGAGGACAATGACTATTCTCTTATACTATATTCTAAGAATATCTTTGTTTTATGTATGTATTAACTATGAAGGTGAGCCTGATTTCTTATCTTGGCCCACGCCCTTATATGTGTAGTAGAGGTGTTGTTGGACATGTTATGTATTATGCTTGAGCTTTGACTCAATTATGATATTCAAGCTATTTAAGTATAAATCTCTCTCTCTCTCTCTGTCCCGATTCCACTTGTTTATGTTTCTTATGTTGTTTTACATTGCCTCCACGACCAAATATGTGTAATGATATGCTATGAGGCTTGTTTGGGGTCCCTTGAGGGTTCCCCATTCGCTGGTCACGTGTAGGCCCTAGGCTTGGGTCGTGACAAACTTGGTATCAGAGCACTAGGTTGTTAGATCCTTGGAGTCCAACACACCGCGTCATTTAGAGTCTTATTCATGGTTCTGTTGTGCACCACAACTATGAGTAGCAGGCTATGAGGTGTTCTAGGCAATGTTTCACTACTTAATGATCTAGTCATGCTTTAGAAGTGAGATAGGGCTTTTCCCTCTAACAAATGTTCTTTGCTCTTTTAGTTGATCATGCCGCTTCAAGGAGGAAGGCGAAGAAAGGTAAGCAGAAGATTTTGATTTTGATGGATCTGAGTTTCATTATTTCTTCACTATTCCATTAGTTGATTGTGAGGCTTCTTGTGGCCCAAGTGGTTGTGTGGATCTTTGGTGTCTATTTTCTTAGTTGGGTATATTGTTGCTAGAAAGTTCATAGGTGTTGATCCTGGTTTGTATCACATTAGATCTTGCTTTGTGGCTTGCTTTGCTTTTGATGATGTACTTGGGATGGAATAGTTATATGCATGTGTATCTCCTTGATGGTAGAACCCATGAGGTAGCCCCGATTTCCTAATGAGCTCATCTTTGAGTGGGGGTTTGTTAAGTGGTAGAAAGGTAGGTAGGTCCATTCTTGACTTAAGGTACAATTGGTCTCTTAGGGGTTGCATTTGTCATATTGTGAAAAATGGAGATGTTGAACCTAAGTTGTTTTGCCTATAGAATTGTTGGAGGTGCTGTATGAGGCTTTGAATGTCCTTTCCGATATTTTGAATTTTGGGGTGGTGTACTTTGGTATGACTAGTACATCAGTTATGCCTATAAGTCTCATGAGTAAGATCTCTAGTCCTTACCCTAATAGGTTTATGGTAGTTTTGGTGATGATAATGTGGTTCGTTCCCAAATGAGGTAGTGCAAGTGAGTCATTTGAGGGTAGTACTACAAGTCTAAGGAAAAAGGTTGGGTGCTAGAAGGAGAAATGGGAATTTTGGTGGTAAGAGGTTGTCTTCCTAGGTTGTGTGGTGCCAAGTGATGGTATTAAGGTGGACCTTAGTAAGATGAAGATGATTAGAGATTAGCCTAGTCCTTAGACTTCATCAGATATTAGGAGCCTCTTGGGTTAGTGGGCCATTGCCGGAGGTTGTGAGTAGGGTGATTTGATAGGTCCGGGAGTTGCTATTTCTTGGGTTATTCCATGGTGCTAGTAGGATTCATGTGTATGTGGGTTGATCCTTAGTTCCTTCCAACCAACGAGAACCAAAATTATTTTCAAGAAAACCTACATGGATTTTACTTATTTTAATTTGGGATTTGAATATTATGATTCCTAAAATTCTGTTGATGCATGAGTAGTGTTTATTTTATGATTTTAATGTGATTTAAGTTGTTATATGAGGATTTACTTTGGGTTTATGAAGTTATAAGTATGCATGTTCCCCTTCTAAGTGATTTATGCATGAGGGATTACACTATGGATTTAAATATGGAATTAACTATGTTTTTATTTCAACTTCATAATATAAATGTTGATTTTAAATGGAGTCTTAATTATCCATGTAATTTCCTCATTGTTCATAGCATATGCATTTATGTACACGAACTATTTTGAAAAAATTATGATATGGGTAAGCCCAATTTCGTTTTATTGTATGATTTTGATAAGAGGTTGGTCATGACAATATTGTGATCACATATATGTCTTTGATTTTGGCTCTTTAAGCATTTTGGATGCTTTCACCATTTTTTATATGAATGGGCTATTCCTATGCATGAGTATATAAACTATGAAACTATACTTTGGCCTTTAAGCCTAAGAATGCATTGAAATGATTTGGAAAATGACCATTGCCTCTTTGAAAGTATGTACATGTATATTGTAAGTGTTCTTGTGGGATGACGACTTAGCTTGTTTTGTTGGGGTCTTGGGGTAGTTTGGGCTACTTGCATAGCATGTTTCTAATAAGTGTAGAACCCTTAAGGTTGTAATAGGATGGTTAATCTATGTGGTCAATTACAAAGGGTTAGTCACTTTACTAAGATTAATCTTTGGTTGAGCTTTGTCCCCAAGTGAGCATTATTAGTATCGGTAGAGTGGGTTGGTTGATTTATGCATTGGCTATGATTATGGGTCTTTAGAATAGGGTCTTAAAATCGTACCTTGGTATGTTTGTGGTGGTTTCTAATGATAAGGTATTGATTTATTTAGAGCTTATAAATCATTTGGGGGATTGGTTGGTAAATATGATAGGTGTGAGTTGAGGATAGAAAAAGGTTGTTAGAACTCCATAGGGATTATGGTATGACTGTGCATTGGTTTTTTCCCGATAAGGCTAATGTCGCGGTCGGTGCTCTAGGTAGCTTAGCATGTTTGTTGATGGTGGCAAAGAGGAGACTATTGGGGTCTATCGGTGGTTAAATTGGAAGTTAAGTTGAGGGAATTGGAGTATGGTTGTGTAGCATTCTTGATGGTTCCAAATCTTTTTGGGTTAGAAGGTATAGATTAGGCAAGGCCTTGAGTCCGTCTCATTAGACTTGGAAGTTTTACGTGAGAATATGATAGAGTGGGGGTTGTCTCCCAAGGGGGAGATTGTGGTTATGGTACCAAGTAGGTTAGGTGTATTTATGGTTGACAATTGAGTTGAGGATTGTGAGTCCTTATAGAGTGTAAAGGGAGGTTGGATAGGTTTTATAAGTTTGGCAATCGTCTATGGTATGGTTATGGTTTGTCCGATTTTTCATGCTTCTAGGTGGATTTGATGTGTGGGTGACTTTAGCATTATAGAACACTTTAAGTTTGTGGGTGTTAGGAAGGCTAAGTTTTCTTAAGAGAAGGTTCCGATGGGGGGTGTTGTATGGGTGAGTGTAGAAGTTGATCGATAATGATGTAGTGTTCTTCAAGGCCCTTTGGGAACAATCGTCTATTCGTATGTGTCTCTTGGGAAGCTGGAGCGGGCATGGAAGAGCAATATCCGTATTTATTTCATTCTATTCAAGCTTATGATGACATATCAAGTCCTTTCTATGATTCCAAGTCTTATGTTTCAACCCCTATGTCATTCATATGCATTCATGTTTAAGTTGGCAAGTTTATGATGATTTTACACTTATGTCGAGGTTTTGAAAATGGTGCTTAAAAGTGTATTATTGCAATCTTGTTGGGGTTGATCTCTTTATGATTACTCTTCTCTTGTATGTTTCTTTGGCATTCGGGGAAGAATGTTCCCACGGAGGAGATATTCAAACGACCCCAAAAAGTGCCCGAAAATGTGCCTCGGAAGTGCCTAAAATCATAATTTCCATATATCTTCAAATTCGTCCGTAATTTCGAAAATTTGACTTCATATTCTTGTTAGGGGGTCAAATTGAGAGGGAAATGAGTCTACCTAAATTTTAGAGCAACCGTATCAAAATCTGAAAATCATAAAGAACGCTATTTAGGAGGGTCAAATTTGAAGGGGCATATCTCTTAGCACACAAAGAGCTAGGTGGTCCACGACATACTAACTTAAAGCCCTTTGAATTAGTCTTCCAACGCACTTGGTTTAACCTCATTCCGAGTTTGGATGAAGGACTTATGCCTATTTTCGTAGAACTTGTTTGTGCAGAAAATGCTCCACGACACGGACCACTGTAATTTTGGCCCTGTTTTTTTTATTTCAGTCAAAGACATTCAAGTCTTGGGCCCAAGGGTTCCCATACGTGTTTTTACCTATATTTAGCCTTAATTCACTCTTATATCATCATCAATATTCTCCAATATCCTCTCAAACACTTACACTCATATTTCACTCTGAATTCAAGTCCCAAAACTCAAGACCAATCTTAAGGATTTCATTCAAGCGTCAAAATCTCCATCTTCAATCTCTTTCAAGGGTTCTCCAAAGCTAAGGTATGTGGTGTCGAACCATTGGGTCCTTCCACCCATAGTGCCTAAGCCTCCTTTTTACTAATATTTCATGATTTAAATTTGATTTTACATATGGGTCTTGTATATTGAGAAATTTATTGCACAGTGATTTTAGTCCATGAAAGTATGGTTGTTTTAGCATGTTTTGAGCTCTAAATTTTGGATCTAATGTTAGATTTGATGAGGGGCTTTGATGTAAATGTCTTGGAGGTGTTGCAACATGCTGATTGATGGTTTTACTACAGATTTTCTAGCATGATTTCATCTCCAAATTACATGGTCTTTTACCCCCATTGCACACCCCCAAGGTGTTTGATAAAATGTCCGGATGTGTTTTCTTGAGGAGTTGAAGGTCCAAAGCATGAGATATGATATGAATGATGTTTTAATGATGAAATAAGCTTATGTACATGATATGCTCCATATAAAGTGTTGCATTAGAGCATGCCCTATCCAAGGAACTAAAAGCCCAGACAATCGAGGTGGGGATTTGTACTGATCAACCATGTGAGGAATTCATACCACACCACCAGGGTGATGGGGTGAGATCATCATCAACCGAGGTGGGCCTTTGTATCCATCAACTGTGGTGGGGGTTTGTACTAATCAAACCATGTGAGGGGTTTGTACCTCGCCACCAGGGTGATAATGTGTGATTATCATCAACCATGTTAGGGGTTTGTACCAAACAACCAAGGTGATGGGGTGAGATCATCATCAACCGACCAAGAGGTTTATAACTTGGAAATTTAGTTGGTCTATGCTTCACTAATGATACCCTATATGAGCATGAGTTACTTAAGCATGTTTTACATATGCATTAATCATACATGACATGTTATTATACTATGCCGATTGTCTAATGTACGCATTTTTATTATGAAGCCTATCTATTGTTGCATTGCATTCCACATACTTAGTACATTCTAACGTACTAACGCATACTCTATGCCTACATGATGTTACCATATAGGAACCGGATCTCCTATTGATTCTTCTTGTGGCTAGACAGATTGTTCAAGTTACTCTTGGGTGATTCCTCCATTCCGGGGACAATGACTATTCTCTTATACTATGTTCTAAGACTATCTTTCTTTTGTGTATATATTAACTATGAGGGTGAGATTGGTTGCTTATCTTGGCCCCTGCTCTTATCTATGTAGTAGAGGTGTTGTTAGACATGTTATGTATTATGCTTGAGCTTTGACTCACTTATGATATTCAAGCTATTTAAGTATAAATATCTCTCTATCCCTTAGTCCTAATTCCTCTTGTTTTTGTTTCTTACGTTGTTTTACATTGCTTCCACAACCAAAGATATGTAATGATATGCTATAAGACTTGTTTGGGGTCCCTTCAGGTTCCCCATTCGCTGGTCACGTCTAGGCCCTAGGCTTGGGTCGTGACACCTCCAATTCTCACAAGATGAAAAATACAACCCCTTAGAGCCCAATAGTACCTTAAGTCAAGAATGGACCTACCTCCTTTGTTACCTCTTGACAACCACCCACTCAAAGATGAGTTCATTAGGGAGCCGATTCTAACTCTACGGGTCCCACCATCCATGGAGACACAACATGCATGAAACTATTCCATCCCGAGTACAACATCAAAATCCACCTTATCAATTCCAACAAGTCGCAAAGCAAGACCTAGTGCAATACAAACCTGGATTAACACCTATGGACTGTGTAGAAGCAATATATTCAACAAAGAGAATAGACACCAAAGATAACACAACACTTGGGCACACAAGAAGCCCCACCATCAACTAAAAGAATAGAGAAGAAATAATGAAACTCGAATCCATCAAAATAAAAACCTTCTACTTACCTTCCTCCGCCTTCCTCCTTGAAGCGGCATGATCAACTAAAAGAGCAAAGAACATTCGTTAGAGAGGAAATCCCTATCTCACTTCTAAAGCATGACATAGACCATGATGAAGGAAAAATTTTCTAAAACGTCTCATAGCCTCCTATCATAGTTGTGATGCACAACACAACTAAGAATAAGACTCTAATCGACGCGGTGTGTTGGACTCTGAGGATCTATCAACCTAATGTTGTGATACCATCTTGTCACGACTCAACCCTAGGTCCTAGACATGACCGGCGAATAGGGAACCCGAAGGGACCCTAAACAAGCCTCATAGCATATCATTACACATCCTAGGCCATGGAAGCTATGCAAAACAACATAAGAAACATAAACAAGGAGATTGGGACTAAGGGAGAGAGAGATATTCATACATAAATAGCTTGAATATCATAAGTGAGTCAAAGCTCAAGCATAATACATAACATGTCCAACAACACCTCTACTGCATAGATAAGAGCAGGGGTCAAGACAAGCAACTGGGCTCACCCTCATAGTTAATATATACATAAAAGAAAGGCAGTCTTAGAGCATAGTATAACAAAATAGTCATTGTCCCTAGAATAGAGGACTCACCTAAAGCTAACTTGAACAATTTATCTTGCCACAAGAAGAATCAATAGGAGCTCTGGTTCCTACATGGTAACATTATATAGGCATAGAGTATGCGTAAGTACGTTTTAATGTACTAAGTATGTGGGATGCAATGCAAAGACATAAGTTTCATAATCAACATGCATAATAATAGACAATAGGCATGATATAGCAATATGACATGTATGATCAATGCGTAAGTAAAACATGTTTTAGTAACCCATGCTAATATAGGATATCATATTTATATAAGAGACCAAGCTCGAATCCCAACTTCGGTTGGGAGACGCCACTCACACCTGCACACCCTAGTGGCAAGGTACATACCCCTCACATGGTTGATGCCATTCACACCTGGACAACCTAGTGGCAAGGTACATACCCCTCACATGGTTATCCGGGCTCCTATAACCCCGGACCGGGCATGGTCTAATGCAACACATTATATAGAACATATATATCATGTAAATAAGCTCATTTCATCATCATAACATCATTCATATCATATCTCATGCTTTAGACCTTCAATTCCTCAAGAAATCACAACTGGACATTTTGTCAAACACCTTGGGGGTGTGTAATGGGGGTAAAAGACCATGCAATTTGTAGATGAAACATGCATGAAAATCTGTAATAAAACAATCAATCAACACCTTGCAAAATCCCCAAGACATTCACATCAAATCCCCTAATCAAATCCAACATTAGATCCAAGATTTAGAGGTCAAAACATGCAAAAACTATCATACTTTCATGAACAAAAATCATTGTGCAGTAAATTTCTCAATATACAAGACCCACATGTAAAATCAACTTTAAATCATGCAACATTAGTGAAAAGGAGGCTTAGACACCATGGGTGAAAGGACCCAATGGTTCAACACCACATACTTTGACTTTGGAAAACCCTTGAAGAAGATTGGAAATGGAGACTTGAAGCTTGAATGAGATCCTTGATGAAATCCTTAAGGTTGATCTTGAGTTTGGGACTTGAATTTAGGTTTAAATATGAGTCTAAGTGTTTGAATGAGTATTGGGGAATGTTAAGGATGATATGAGGGTGAAATAAGGCTAAGTATATGTATTTTCAAGTGTGGAAATCCTTAGTCCCAGGACATATAAGTCTTGGACTGAAATATTTAAAATAGGCACCAAAAACAACAGGGGCGCATCGCAGAAGCGACGCGAAAACCCCACTGGAATTCGCATTTTCTACATAAATGAATTCTACAAAAATGAGCATAAATCCTTCATCCAAACTCGGAATGAGGTGAAACCAAGAGAATTGAAAAGCTAATTTAAATAACATTAAGTTGATAGGTCGTGGGTCAATTAATTCTTTGTGTGCTAAGAGATATGCCCCTTCAAAGTTGACCCTTCTAAATAGCCTTGTTTGTGTTTTTTAAATTTTGATACGGTTGCTCTAAAATTCAGGTTAGACCTATTTTCCACTCAATTTGACCCCTTGACTAAGAATATGAAGTTTGATTTTCAAAATAATAAATGAATTTTTAGAAATATGGAAATTCCGTGTCTGGGCACTTCTAAGGCACATTTTCGGGCACTTTTGGGGGTCATTTCACCATGTGATTCTTTGGGAGGAGTTTAAGGAAGCTTTTTGTAACACCCCACATTTTACATGTACTAATTATATGTGAATAAATCATGATATGGATTGGTCAAAGTAGCGTCAAT
>JAPFFP010045369.1:0-11684 GCA_026153255.1 Solanum medicagineum | reverse complement strand
ATTGTGGGTTCTCTTTCTTGAATATGCTAGGCTAAACCCACAACTAGGGTTGTGGGAACCATGACAAATCAATAAGATAGGCAAATATGGGTTAAATGTCAGGATTTATTAGTGTATATATCGTAGTAATCTCCATTATAATTTCTTCCTCGATGAGTCAATACATTAGGGTAAGCCTTTATTCATTACATGCCCGAAAAGGATGTTCTGATTAGGAAAAGAGTTCTACGATACAAATTCAGGGTTTTTAACCTAGTCTAAGTATGTGAGACCGAAAGATGAGAGTATTTCGGGATTGACAACAAGAGTTAGCAAGTATACATTCTGAGACCAAAAGGTGCTGAACGATATGCATCTAAGAAGGACTGAGAGATGAGCTAGATGTAACATAACATGTAGATCTTATATACGTAATCAGGAACGAGTTTACCAGTAGATTCGGCTATTGCATTAGATGTCATGAGGAACACAATCCTAGCTTCGCATAAATTGTTTGAAATCTAGTAGTCCTTGCACTCATTTATTACTTTATTTTTGTAACTTAGTTTGAAAAACCAAAACCCCCCATTTACTTTATACACTCGTTTCAGGAAAAGATATTACATCTGTAAATAGGTGTTAATAGATATATTCTCATGCATTCCCTGTGGGATTGACCTCAACTCTGGTTGAGCTTTATATTTGATCAACGACCACCTAACTATTCCTTTTGGAGTGTTAATTTAGGTGTATCAAATTTTGGTGCTATTGCCAGGGAATACAGCGAAGTAATAGTCCATTAGTTTCAATTTTCAGTTTGTAATACTAGACCCAAATTTTACTTTTGTTTCTTGGTAGGGAGCCGGCTCTGCATGCCAAACATCCGAAGCAAGGGTAAAGCACTTATTCCCTATGACCCCGAGCTTACTAAATTAATTTGCCGAATGAATGCCCAAGAACGTGAAGCAGCTAGACTGAGAGAGTTGGTTGTGAACCCTACAGGTGGGGGAAAATGATGGTTTGAGTAACAATGACAATGCTAGTAATGAGGTACCACCGGCAGCACCACTTAGACAAGTGTCACTGCCCGGTGTGAGACCCCAAGTGCCTCATCCGCCTTAAGCAGTGAATGATGATGATGAGAGTGTTGGGACCACTGGGGCAATTGTACTTCCCCCACTGCTCGTAGGTGTTACATTCACTATCACTAGCACTATGCTGCAGATGCTACAGTTCAAAGGGTTGTTCAGTGGAGTAGTAACTGAGGATGCAAATCAGCATGTCCTAAACTATCTGGTGACATGCTAATCGTCTGAGATTCCTGTGGTCAGTTAGTAGGCAATTAGGTTGCGGTTATTCCCACTGTCTCTTTCTACTGCAGCAACTAATTGGCTAAATGTGCTTCCAAATGATTCCATCAGCACTTGGGGTAAGTTAAAGGAGGCATTCTTGGAGAGGTTCTTCCCCGTATCAAGACAGTTAAAATCACAAATAGCATTAGGTCTCACAAGCAACTGTTGATCATCGAGCTACTTGTGGGGGATCATAGACTTCTAGGACTTCCCCAGAAATATTGTTGATCTTAGATCATGTAGCCAAGAACAATAGGGCATGGTACACTAGAGATGGAGACTACTCGGGGCTCTTCTTTGAGATAACTGCAAAACAGCGATGAAATGATGAGGAACAGGATCAAGTCATGGCCCATATAAAGACCCAACTAGACTCACTGGTAAAATGGTTCTTAGACGGAGGCGCAGAAAATGTTAAAGCTATAGACACAATGCCCAAGTATGATGATCCAAGTTACCATTATGATGAAAAGATGAACTTCTTAGGCAGCTAGGGGGGTTACCGGCCATTCAACGCTGGTAATCAAGGTCAGAATTATGGTCATGATCAGAGCTATCAAGGAAACTGGCAGAACAGAGACAGCTATAGGAACCGTGAGCGTCAGAATGATGGTGGTGGAAACTCGAAATTAGAAGAATTGATGGCAAACGTACTTGACAAAGTTAAGTTTATCGAAGTAGGGATGCGAGATATAAAAAGGGAGATGTCCAATGTTCGGTAGCTAGTCAACTCACATTTTATCTTAGTCAAGCAACTAGAGCAGCATATGAGGTATAGTCAGCATCCATAAATCAGAGAAAAGATGGGTCACTTCCTAGTGACACTATTCAGAACCCGAGAAATGATGGTCATTGCATGGAAGTAACCACGGGGAATGGTAAGGTACTCTCTGAACATATTATAACTAGTAATGCAGGTTTGGATGAAGCTAAAGGCAAGATGCCTAACCCCATGGAGGTCATGTTGATGACTCGAGTTAAGAAGCTGAGGCGACACCAGCGGAGCTTGAGGTTGCTAGAGAGCCTGAGGTGACACCAGCAGTAACCCAACCTCTACCAGCCATCCCTAAGCCACCACCACCATTCCTACAGAGGTTGCAGAAGAAGGTGGGAGATGGTAAGTTTCAGAAGTTATTGTCCATGTTAAACGAGATATCCGTGAACATCCCTCTAGAAGAGGCACTTTGAGCAAATGACGGGCTATGTTAAGTTCATGAAAGACTTAGTGACTAAGAATAGGACAGCCATGATCGAGCCAACAAACAACCCCCACCACTGTAGTGCTATTGCCATAAGATCTCTTGTGGAAAGGAAGATCTGGGAGCCTTCACTCTCCCTTGCACTATTGGAGCATTTGATTTTACAAGAGCTCTCTATGACCTGGGTGCCAGCATCAACTTGATGTTGATGCAGTTTATAGGTAGCTGGGCTTAGGAGCCCCCATGCCTATTACAATGCGACTACTCATTGCAGATAGATCGATGAAGCAGCATGTGGGGATCTTGTGTGATGTGCTGGTCCAAGTAGAAAGGTTCATCTTTCCTGCGGACTTTGTCATTCTGGACTACTAGGTGGATTTTGAAGTTCCCATCATCCTTGAGAGACTATTTTGGCTACTAGCAGAGCATTAGTGGACATAGAGTGAGGGGAGCTGAGTTTTACGCTTAACACTGAAGAGGTGAAATTCAGTGTGTGTGCTGCAATGCAGAAACCCAAAGAGGTGGAGGTGATTTCCATCTTGGATGTGGAGGAGGATTATACCTTTCTGAAACCCCACTAGAGGAAACAATGAGTATAGACACGCTAGCAGCGGTGTTGATGAACTTTCCAGAGGATGGTATTAGCAAGTATGCAGATACCATGAATGTATTGCAAGGTAAGGTAACCAGGCCATTTAATCCCAGGAAGTTTGGCTTAGACCTGTAGAACAGGTCTACACCGCTAGCTAAACCTTCCATCGAGGAGCCTCCAGCTGTGGAGCTCAAGGAGCTGCCCCACCACCTAAGGTATGTATTTTTGGGCACTAACAAAACTCGTCCTGTGATTATGGGTGCCGATCTCCAAGAAAATTAGGTGGAGCCATTGTTCGGGTTCCTCCAAAAGTTCAAGCGAGCTATTGGTTGGACTATTGCAGATATCATAAAGATTCCTCCAGGGATATGCATACATAAGATCAAATTGGAGGATAACTGTGCGCCAAGTATTGAGCACAGGCACAGGCTACCCACGTATGCAATAGGTGGTGAAAAATGAGATCACCACGTGGCTGGATGCTAGGGTGATATACCCAATTTTTGATAGCAGGTTGGTCAGTCCAGTGCAGTATGTCCCAAAGAAGGAGGCATAATAGTGGTAGCTAGCTTGCCATCCATTGAGACTTGTGATTGGATGCGAGTTTGCATGGACTACCGGAAGCTGAATAAATGGACCTTAAAGGACCATTTCTCCATGCCCTTCATGGACCAGATGTTAGACAGGTTGGTAGGTAGAGGGTGCTACTGCTTCTTGGACGGGTACTCGGGCTACAATGAGATATCCATAGCCCCGGAGGAATAGGAAAAGACTACTTTCACCTGCCCATATAGTACTTTTGCTTTCAGAAGGATGCCCTTCGGGCTGTGCAATGTCCCAGCCACCTTCCAACGATGTATGATGTCGATCTTTTCTGACATGATTGAAGACTTTCTTGATGTACTTATGGATGACTTCTATGTAGTGGGTGACTTCTTTGATACATGTCTGTTGAATCTTAGCAGGGCACTACAGCGTTATGAGGAGGCTAATTTGTTGCTAAATTGGGAGAAGTGTCACTTCATGGTCAAGGAGGGGATAGTTCTTGGCTATAAGATTTCTGAGAAGGGCATAGAAGTGGATATCGCGAAGATCGAGGTGATTGAGAAGCTACCGCCTCCTATATCTATGAAGGGGGTTCGAAGTTTCCCGGGGCATGCGGGTTTCTACCGCCGATTTATACAAGAGTTCTCCAAGATTGCATATTTCTTGTGCAAGCTGTTAGAGAAGGATACAAGGTTACAATTTGATGATAGCTGCAAGCATGCCTTCGAAACTTTGAAGAACAAGTTGATTTCTACACCCGTGGTGGTTGCACCTGATTGGACTACCCCGTTTGAGGTGATGTGTGATGCAAACAGAATTGTTGTGGGTGTTGTGCTTGGACATAAGCGCAACAAGATTTTCCATTCCATTCATTATGCCAGCAAGACTCTCAACGATGCTCAAAAGAATTATGCAATGACTAAGTAGGACTTGCTGGCCGTGGTATATGCATTTGACAAATTCTAGGCATACTTATTGGTCACCAACTCGTAGTGCACACCGACTATGCAGCCTTGATGTATCTCATGGAAAAAAAAATATGTTAATCCAAGGCTGATCAGATGGGTTCTCCTACTGCATGAGTTTGACTTTGAGGTCCTAGATAGAGTGAAGCATTCGTTGAACATCAATGATTCCTTTCTCGATGAGCAGGTATTGGCAGCGTCTGTTGATCTTATTCCTTGGTTTACTGATATTGCTAACTTTTTGGTGAGCGACATTATGCCAGAGGGCCTTAACCCTCACCAGAGAAAAAAGTTTCTTTTTTATGTGAGCAGATACGTACATGTTTTGAACATATGCTAACAGGGTTATCAAGCGATGTGTTCTAAAAGCGGAGATGTTGGGGCTTATGAAAGCTTGTCACTCTTCAGCAGTGGAGGCATCATGGTGGTGCTAGAATGGCGAAGAAGATTCTCCAATATAGGTACTATCGGCCCACCATCTATAAAGATGCCCACGACTTGTTGCTTGGGTATGACTAGTGCTAGCGACAGGGCAATATCTCGAAGCACCAAGAGCTGCCCATGACCCCGATTGTTGAAGTAGAGATTCTTGATGTCTGGGACATTGACTTCATGGGCCCATTTGTGAGTTCATATGGAATGAAGTACATCTTGATGGCAGTGGAGTATGTCTTCAAATGGGTGGATGCGGTTATATTGCCAAACAAGGAGAGCAAGAGTGTTCTCCATTTTCTGAGGCAAAACATCTTTTCCAGAATCGAGACACCCAGAACTATCATCAGTGATGGGGGATCTCACTTCTATAAAAGGGTTTTCCATGTTGTGCTAGCAAAATATGGAGTACGACAGCACAATGTTGCCACACCCTATCAGCTGCAGACTAGTGGACAGGTTGAAATGTCAAATAGGGAGATCAAGGAAATCCTGACCAAGTCTGTGAATGCTACCCGGACTGATTGGGAGAGGAAGCTAGATGATGCACTTTGGGCCTATAGGACAGCTTACAAGACACCCATTAGTATGTCCCCATATTAGTTGGTGTTTGGTAAAGCATGTCATCTGCCCGTGGAGTTAGAGCACAAGGCACTTTAGGCTTTGAAGAAGCTCAACATGAATTGAGAGGAGGCTGCTAACTTGAGACTTGATCATCTCAATGAGTTGGATGAGTTTCGCCTCCACGCGTATGAGAGTGCATCAATGTACAAACAGAGGATAAAGGACCAGCACGACAAGCATATTGCCCGTTGGAGCTTTGGTGTTGGTGTTAAGGTCTTACTGTACAACTCTAGGTTTAGACTCTTCCTAGGTAAGCTCAAGTCAAGGTGGTCTGGCCCATAGCCAGCTACTTCTCCATGGTGCAATTGAGCTAGAAGAAGAAAATGGGGTCGGTTGAAAGTGTATGGAAGAGGGTGAAGCAATACTTGGGTGCAGTAGCGGAGGCCTCAATGATTGAGATCTTGCTCCTTGACGAAGTCTGAGTAGTCAAGGCCACGCGTCGTGCCGTGATGTTAAATCAAGCTATGGGAGTCAAACCATGCATTGTAATAGTTATCAAAAAAAAACTTTACTTTATATGTCATGCATTTTTTTATTTTTGATTTATGTTTTTAAGTGAGTATAGGTGCTATTTTTGAGTTCGTGAGTGCACAGATGGTGGAAGACATGTCTTGAGGCTGAAACGCCCCATTTGTGTTGAGCCAAAAATTTGCTAAATGTTGCCACACGGCCCACATACATAGGTAGTGTCATACTTAATGACTCATGGAAGGAGCCGTCTGACGGTTGTAGGAGATGTCACACACAAGCGGCCTGAAAATGCCAAGTGTCACCTCACTGATCATTTACATGGCCCATCACATGTCCAATAAGCCGTTTGGGCACCCGTGCCACACGCGCGAAATTATTCGCCAACTAGGGAGACACGGTCAGTCCACACGGACCGTGCAAGGTATCACGCTTCACGTGATAAGTCGTCGTAAAGAACCAATGCATGCATGGCCAGGTGAGTTCTTATAGAAAACCACACCAATTGTCTATAGACGAACGATGAAATGGACCGTGACACTTGTCACGGGCCGTTAATCCACCCATGGGGATGTCGTCACCCAGCATCAAGTCAGGTAAGTGCCAATATTTTCTAATTGCGGTGAGACGGGCGGTCAAACGAACCATTCCACCTGGAACAGGCCGTGAGGCCGTCCATGTGAAGGAGAGAGAAATTATCAACTAGGTTGACCAAGGTATTTTAGATACCCTTATCTGGTCCCAACAACCCACTTCAAGATTTCCCCTTCTCTCTCTAATCTCACGGCTCCCTCTCCACTTTTCTCACCTTTTCTCATAAAACCGCAGCAAATTAGTATCTTATTTGTGACAATTCATGAGTTAATCACATGATTCGTAGCTTAATCTAAGTGTGGGCCTCATGTTTTTAAAAGTAAGTCTTCTTCTTCATTGCTATTTATCAAGTAAGAACTAAATTCTTTAGTTTCTAATGTTGATTTTCATGCATGCATGTGTAGATGTTGGCTCTAAATTGTTTATTTCTTGCTTTAGTGCATCATAATGCATATTAATGATGTTGCATGTGCATGTGGTGGTGAAAACCACCATTGTTGAGTTCTTAAGGTCTTAACTATGAAAGTGACGATTTTGGGTGATATTTTCCATGCTTTTTGGGGAAATTGACTTGTATAAGCTATAGTGTTGATAGAATCAAGAGTGAGTGAGGTGAAGTTGCATGAATATGTGTGCATGAGCATGATAACTTGAAAATTGGTCAAAGGAGGGTCGAACAGTCATTTACACGGATCGTGTCACGTTTCACGGACCATGTAACTGCCCATCATGCGCCGTCTGCCAAAACCACATGTCCAAGTGCCCTTTGACTGACCCTTTCATGGACCGTATCTCTATAACACCCCACACCTTATAATTCTTGTACAATGCAAATGAAATATCATATGGTTTGGTCAAATTAGCACCCATTTTTAAAAGTGCTCGAACTTCATGTTATAGGGAGATATGTGCGTCTAACACTTAAGAGGGCCGAGTGTATACATGTTTTGTGTCAAATTGAGGAGATCACGGCCTTAAATAAAGTAAGATAATTGAGGTGCTTGTAGGACTTAGTAAGCTAGTAGGTGAGCCACGTACTTGCTTAGCTTAGCTTAAATTTGCTAGCTAAATGGAGACGAGACGAGACGTCGAATTTGTCAAAGTTTGATTATGAATGAAATTCGTGTTAAGGGTGTAACTTTAGCCTGTGTTTTAGCATCGCAAGTGGACTTTATTTTAAGCCCAAGATGAATAATAAAAAGGGCCCAAAGACATCACAAACCATTTGTGAGACTTCACGTCCTTAATGACTGATTTGTTATTGTTCAGAGATTCTTCAAGGCTGTTTTTATGTGTAAATGTTGCTGGAACAGTTTGGTCAGAATTGGAATAGGTTTGGAGTTGTCGACGTCAAAATGCATCGAAGGGAGATAATGTTATGCTGTCCATTTATAGGTTGTGTAGAATTGTTATGTCTTGTGCTTTTGTGGGCTGTTGTAAGACTGCTGTAGCACTAAACCAGGTTGCACATGAAAATATGTATTAGAAAAAGACAACTAGGGGCAGAAAAGTTGAAGGACAACGCTCGGGTTTATTAATACCCGCTTGTTGTTCGTGTATTATTTTGTTATGTGATTGGGCTGCCAAGGTATGTCTATTGTCTATTAATGCTAGTTCTATCACCTACTATGTTGTAGATAAATATTTAGAGGAAGGTAAGGTTATCTTGTGGTAGTAACAAGGTCATATAACGAGGTATGTAAGGCTACTTGATTTCGTATTACTTGGCATGAAATCTAGATTCTTCATTGGCACATAAAGGCACTTGCCAACTCTGACACAACTATTGACTGTGTCTCCACTCTTTTACATGTTCACATGCTTCTCTACATAGTCACCTCCAACTCTGCATACATACATGGATACCAAGTTACATGGGTTCTTGCTACTAAATAAAGTTCACTAGTTGTTCCATTTCATACGCATTTCGTTATTTGTGTAACGTACTCTCTTCATTGTCATGTTATCTTGTGTGATTATCTACATGTCACATGCTACATATACAGTCCTACAGCTCTAATATTGTAACCACCAAAAGAACCATCTCAAAGGTCATTAAAAGGTAAAGTATATATTGTTTAGTGATGGGTGGTAGCCCGAGGGGTTAAGGAAGAACCTAGCTAGGGAAGATCTTGATATAGTTTTGCCAGTGATCACTTGGTCATTTGTATTACACCTGTGCACAGATTATACAGTAAAGGTAAAGTGACATAAAGAACATAAAGTACATGATTCCAAAGTATAACCAAAGGTGGTCTCTAATCTTGCACCAGTCTATGGTCTCATTTGAGCTATTACTTCACATACAATATATCATGCCTTACATATTCAGTACATTATCTCGTACTCACATCCCTTACGGGAGACCTGCATTTCATGTTGCAGGTACAGGTGCTTCTAAATCTCCCCAGTAGAAGTACAGGACATCCAGTTGCTAATACTAAGCTCCAGGTTGCTTTAGGGCTTTGTGGGTGTCTAGAGCTTATATGTTTACATTGTACAGTTAGTTGAGGCAGGGCCTGTCCCGACCCTTGTCAAATACTTTCTTTTATCTAGAGACTTTGTAGACTATGTAAATCATAGTGTGGTCATGTCTCGTACTTCAAACACCGTAGCCACAACGACCTAGTCATATGCATTTCCAATTTGTCTTGTTATCACTGTTTATCTTCTTAAAGGCATGTCAAAGGTAGAAATCTCTTATAATATGTATAGAAAGCGCATAGATACAGGTTGGTTCTCCTGAGCCTTATCAGCAACGGGTGCCAATCCGCCCTAACAGGACTTTGGAGCGTGACAGAAGTGGCATCAGAGCGGGTCATCCTAGGGAGTCTACAAAGTTGTGTCAATGTAGAGTCTTGTTTATCTATGTGTTGTGCACCACATTTATAAGCAGGAGGCTACGTGGCATTTAGGAGTTGTTACTTTCCTTCCATTTTTTAGATCGTTCCATAAAGTCAAGCGTAATAGGTGTAGTATGTCTAATTCCTAAATTGTTTTGTACAGTAAGTATGCCAGAAACAAGGAAGAACAAAGGTAAAGGGAAAGGAGTAGAAGTGGTGGTTGGTATACCCAACCAGGTGAGACAACGAGATGAGGTTCGAGATGAGTCTTTGTCACAGACATCTCCAACTCCTCCACCTCCCAATGAACCTGAGAGTAGTGAAATTCCCCCAGAACCACCTATTGATGCTACTGTGCAGGATCTAAGAAATGCAATCCAGCTATTGACTCGTATAGTTGATGGCCAAGGTCAAAGGCAGGAAGGTCCAGTTATGGGTACAGGTGGTACAAATAGGGCAGCTGGTATAAGGATACATGATTTTCTTAATTTGGACCCTCCATATTTCACTGGGTTAGATCATAATGAAGACCCCCAAGACTTCATTGATCAGATTTAGCGCACTTTAGATGTTATGCACGTGAGTGGTATAGAAGCTATCGAGTTAGCGACATATAGATTGAAGGGTATGGCTATATTGTGTTATGAACCTTGGAAGCAATCTAAGGGTATAGATGCACCTCCAAATACCAGGAAAGAGTTCAGAGAGGCGTTTCTTGACCATTACTTTCCCTTAGAGATCCGAGAGGCCCATGCAGATCAGTTCCTTAATCTTCACCAAGGGAATATGAGTGTGAGGGAGTATAGCCTTCAATTTAATTCTCTGGCAAGGTATGCTCCTAATGTAGTTACTAACATGGCAGATAGAGTTCATTAATATGTAGATAGGTTAGTACGTATCTGGTCAGAGACTGCACCATTGCTTCCTTGAACAAAGATATGGACAAAGCGAGAATGCAGGCTTTTGCACAAAAATTGGATGATCAAAGGAAGAGGAGAAGGACACAAGAGTTGGAAAGGGAGTAGGCCAAAAGAACTAGATCTACAGGGCAGTTTACACCACCCCAAGGTGAGCTTAGGCCTCGGTTTTTAAATAGACCACCTAGGCCATCATCCTCCTACTCTGCAGTCAGTGCTTTACCGCAATTTCAAGGGACTCGAAGTAATTAGTTTGGTCAGCGAGATGAAGGGCAAGGTGCCCGGATAATGGGTTATTCGGCAGGCCAACCAATGACTCCTAGGCAGCCTTGTAAACAGTATGGAAGGAGTCATCTGGGTATATGTTGTGTTAGGACAGATGTTTGTTATTGGTGTGGTGCGTCAGGGCACATGATAAGAGAGTGCCCGAGAAGACGTATGGGTGGTATAACACAATCTACTGGGTTAGTTGTTACATTATCATCATCAGTTCCTCCATTAGGTGGGGGTCAACAAGCACCTACGGGCCGTGGTAGAGGTGTTAGAGGGCCAGCTAGCTCTAGCAGAGTCCAGAATCGCACTTGTGCACTGGGCAGCCAGCAGAATTTGGAAGCTTCACCTAATGTGGTCATAGGTACATTGTCCATCTTTTCACATAATGTATATGCCTTAATTGACCCTGGTTTTACACTATCATACATCGCTCCACTAGTTGCTTTGAAACTTAAGAGAACACCCAAATCATTTAACAAACCATTTGAAGTGTCTACACCAACCGGTGAATCTATTGTGGCTAGAAGGGTTTATTATGACTATGTAGTAGCTGTTTGTAACCGTGACACATTGGCTGATCTTATTAAGCTGGAAATGGTGGAATTTGATGTTATAATGGGTATGGATTGGTTAGCTTCTTGTTATGCCACCGTGGATTGCCGAACAAAGAGAGTGTACTTCCACTTTCCAAATGAGGTAGTTCTTGACTGGGAAGGCAATGTTGGGGCACCAAAGGGGAAGTTTATCTCTTATTTTAAGGCCAGAAAGATGATATCTAAGGGATATATATGTCATTTAGTTAGCGTAAGGGATATGGAGTCATAATTGCCAACTCTTCAATCAGTTCCAGTAGTGAATGAATTTGTTGATGTGTTCCCTGAAGAACTTCCAGGCTTACCT
>JAPFFP010045368.1:0-11685 GCA_026153255.1 Solanum medicagineum | reverse complement strand
TATACTTACGTTCAAGTTACACACATCCACAACAAAACTTCCCAATTGGATAATTATTCGTAAATTTAAAGAAATACGGGGTCTAACAGAGGGAATATGGAAGCTTATCTTATTCAATGATTTCTTCTCCGCATAAATTTAGTTGTGATATAATTTTGAATATTGCTGAATTATAGTCAGTTATATATTTGAAATCTAATAATCTTAGATTTAACCAATCATGACGTGCTTGTGGAAGGATGACCAACTTCAGGTGGTCGAATATTTCTTTTAGATTTTTTTACAATTTTAACGTATTTGTGGAAGGACGACCAACTTCAGGTGGTCGTATCATTCTTAAGATTCTTAGCGTATTTATAGAAGGATGAGCAACTTCAGGTGGCCGCATCATTCTTTAAGATTCTTCCGCAATTTTAGGGGATCTTTTATTATAAGATGTAATTTTAACCCCTCGTTAAGATGGTGGAAATATCAAAGCTTTGGCACAATTTTGACTAGATGTTTTATATGATTTTTAATGGTGTCTGCCAGACTTATTGATTTTAATATGGTTCAGCATCTGGTGCCCATAATAAATAATTTGTTCCACAAATATTAAGAACAATAAATTCAACTTTTGAAATATTAGATATTTAATAAAATGAAATTCTTACCTCCTTCGTTACTTGTTTAAAACAGCTTGAAACGGGAAGAGTTTCGTGCTGATAATGTGTTATAAAATAAATCTAAAATTGACTAGAATAAGTTTTAGAATGGAGTAATAAAAACAGAATATTATAAGGAGAAAGAAAGAGCGGAGGAAATGTATATATTTCTCTATATGTTCATTGTTCAACAATGAAGGGCTATTTATAGCCCAAGTTTTTATCAAACAATTGACAAAGTAAGTGGACCCCATAGCCCACTAACACCAATAATTCACTCTTTTCCACTACAATTAAAATGCTTTGTAACACTTTTAGATTTTCGAATAAATATTGCTAATATTTTTATAGTCATAAAATGCAAATGACCGATGGGCTATTTGTTGCTAATAGTATTTTATAGTTGTCTATGCACTTCAATTGCTCATCAACATTTACCAACTTTTGATATACAATATAATTTTTCAACAGTCCCCGCATATTTAAAAGAAAAAATAACATAATTCGACAAACATATGATATGTATTTATATTATACAACTATAGTTTGAAAAAATAACTATAATTTATAGCTATAGTTAGGGTTTTATTATTATAGTTGGGGTTTTGTTGATATTTTCTCTCTTCTCTCTTCCTCTCTTTGCAATTTCTTGTAGATATACAACTACAAACATATACCAGGTACATATATACAATTATTTTTACAGATATGCGTAGTCAATTCGACAAATATACATATACAATTCGTCTCTCTCCACTCTCGTTCGCCTCTCTCCTCCCTCTCTTGATCTCGCTCGCCTCTCTCCTTCCTCTCTCAAATCCACTTGCTAGATATACAAATATATATGTATATTAATTACACATATACAATTATTTGGATATACACATACAATTTGACAAATATACATATACAATTCGTCTTTCTCCTCCCTCTATCGATCTTGCTTGCCTCTATCCTCCCTCTCCCGATTCGCTTGTCAGATATACAAATATATATGTATATTAATTACACATATACAATTATTTGACAGATATACACATACAATTTGACATATATATATATATATACACAATTTGACTAATGAAATTCTACTCAACCTCTGCCAAAAAACTTATCAGATTCAGATGTTTCAAAATTCAAATTCATTTTTATACAATCTATTCAAAACGAACGAGAGCACCAGTCGAAAAGAGGAGCCAATCGATTGCAATTTGAGCATGATATATAGACAAATAAATTGCATAAGTTTGAGGTCAGTTATCATAAATAGTTTTAACTCTGTAAAATCTGAAAGTTTGCAACTTGATTAAAAATATTGATAAAAAGAATCAAACTTGATACAAAAAAAATTTGAATTATATATAAAGTTGAACTTGATATAAGAAAATTAGAAAGTTTGCAACTTGATACTAAAAAAAAAAAAACTTAATAAAATTAATCAAATTTGATACAAGGAAATTAGAAGTATAAAATTGAACTTTATACAAGCACATCTGAAAATTTGTAACTTGATACACTGAAACTTGATTAAAAAAAAGTAGATATAAATAATCAAACTTGATAAACGAAAATTAGAAGTATAAAGTTGAACTTGATACAAGAACATCTAAAAGTTTAATTTGCAACTTGATACACTGAAACTTGATTAAAAAAAAGTAGATATAAATAATTAAACTTGATAAAAGAAAATTAGAAGTATAAAGTTGAACTTGATAAAAGAACATCTGAAAGTTTAATTTGCAACTTGATATAATGAAACTTGATGAAGAAAAACTTGACACGATGAATCAAACTTGATACAAGGAAATTAGAGTATAAAGTTGAATGTGATACAATAAAATTTGAAGTTCACAACTCGATACAATGAAAATTGAGATAAAGAATCAAAGTTGATACAACAAATTTAAAATTATATAGTTGACTTGATATAAGAAAATCTAAAAGTTTGCAATTTGATTGAAGAAACTTCAATTCCCCACCCCCACCCCTTTACTTAGCATGTTTTTTACTAGTGTTTGATTTTTTTAAATTTATTTTCACGAAGCCCTACCTTTCCCAAATGAACATCATGCCTCGGAAAGATTAGAGAACTTAAGGAACTTCTTTAACTAGAGGAAGACCTATATTAAAGGATGGATTAGAATCCTTATGTAACACATATAAACAACAAAATCGAAGAAGAGAAAGATGAAGAAGTTCACAAAAGCAAACAAAAGAAAAAAAAATTTAAAAAGAAAGTTGTAAAACTGATGTGGGAATATATATAACCTCTAATGTAGGGGTAAATTTAGTACATCAGAAAGTGAACTGGAATGGGAACAGTCATGTATCAACAATTTGGTGAGAGAAATAAAAAAATGAATTTTTTTTTTTATAATTTTTGAAGCAATAGGATCTTTTGGAGGATATGAAACTATAAGTTGCACATTTCTGTAAAAATTCCAAGAAAAAATGCAACTAACAAAATAACACAAAAGAGGAAACAAACAATAATGAAATCAGATATCCCACTAAAGGGATTAACATTAGGTCACAACCAAAAAAAAAGTGCTAGAATGTAGTAGTTTTGATGATCAACAAACGCTGAGATGGGACCTGATCACATCTTAGAGGTGAGTGTGATATCTTGCAAAATCTCTTTGACAGTGACATAGTCTTCAAATAACCATTTCTAGGTGTGCTTGAATGCTTACGTTGACCCAAATGATGTATTTTTGTGAGTGGTCCCCAACAATTTGTTACTTGCCTTTTGTGGGTATAATATATATTGTGAATCAACAAGAGAAATGATTATCCACTCCAATACATACACAACCGAAAGTTCATCTTGTTCATCTGAAAATGCTTTGAAGAAAACATCAATGGAGTCTACGCTTTAAGTATTCTTTCTTTTTTTTCTTTAAGTGTTGTTCTCCTGTTCTAAATGTGAACCAGATCCTACTCTATAAAGGACTTTGGGGTTGTTTGTTTTTTTTCAAGATCTAATTTGGTGGGTTGTGCTCGTGTTCTTAACTTCAGGGTAGCTAGAACTTGGTGGATTTAGATAATATTGGGCCCGCGCATGCCTGGGCAACAATGTCTAGCGTATTAGACAAAATGGTTATGCTTCAAAAGCATGACCAAATGTACTGAAAAAATTTGATTTTAGGAGTTGATTTTAAAAATTATAGCATATTAGCGTGCCCCACCAAAAATTCGAATTCCGATCGTCTGCATAGCAGAATACGTTTATAGTGTTAGAACGTTGTTGTTATTGATTAAAACTTGTAATTTTTTTAATTTATACTCTTTAAATTTATATTTTCGTGAGAAAAGTGCGGAGGTCGATTTTGAATTATTTTGTTTAGAAAAACCTACCCCAATGATTTGCATTTTTTATTTTTGGCATTAGATAATCCGACTTTCTAAAGTAAATTTTATTTTAAAAAATAATTTTTTAAAAGAACAACCTCACGAGCAGTTTTTTAAGTAGTGGTGCCTCAGTAAAAAATTCAATGCTTCACAAATTATATTTTAAGGCTTTACATCAGATGTTTATTAATTTTGGGAGAAGATTACAATTTGTTTCTCTTTAAAAAACTGTGAAAGAAATGAAGTAGGAAGTTGAAGAACAACATAAACAACAAAAGTTCAATGCATACACATTCTTTTTCTCTAGTATAGCTTGTCACATTCTTATGTTTTCATTCTTTATTGTGATCTAGCTAATTCTTTGATGTCATCGATGAGACGATCGAGGTTATGGCACGATAAACCTCCTTCTTGAACAGTTAATTTTGTTAGTTCTGATAATTTCTCAACCGATTTCTTGTATTCATCCTTTTTTGTTTCCATAAGATCTTTTACCATTTTCTCTACGACAAATCTATCACAAATGTCTTTCATGTCTAATCCAATTTTCCAAAACTCATTTACTAGTCTACTTGTGACTCTTTGGTCCATATATTGAGCCCACCATATCATGGGCTTTCCCTCAATGATACTTTCCAATGTTGAGTTCCATCCACTATGGGTTAAAAACCCACCAATAGATGGATGGGCTAGAAACATCCTTTGTGGAGCCCAATTCACTATGTAACCAATTCCCTTGCAACCCTCCACAAGTTCCTTCATAAATTGATCATGTGATTCACCTCCCTTCAACATGTTAGGCCTTATAACCCACAAAAATTTAATTTTACTAATCATTAGTCCATGCCAAAATTCCATGATCTCATTTCTAGAAAGAACAGCAAGGCTTCCAAAACTTACATAAATTACTGACCCTATGGGTTGCGTGTCAAGCCATTTGATGGAAGTATGATCTTCTTTCCATAAACTATTTGAGGACGATGATTGCGAAGTGGCTTTAGCAGCACGTCTCGTATTCAAGTTCAAGTGCAATGGTCCAATTGCATATGTTTTAGAAAAATAAGGTCGAATATTAGAAAGAAAAGGCCCATCCAATTCTTCAAATGAATTTAATATGAGCCCGTGGGCTTTTGGGATCCGCTCAATTTCCTTAAAAATGGCTTGAGAATTTCGATCAGTTGTATAATCCAAGAGACAAATGTGTGGAAGATCTCGTCACCTCAGAAGACCTTCCAAGGCTGGTATATGTGTTACCAACTCATCCAAATCATTTCCTAAAAAAAAAAAGAAAATGTGAAGTTATTTTAGTTAAAATTACAATTTTCTATCAATTTATTAAAAGTAAGTTTTCCAAAAAAAAAAAAATTAAAAATCAAACGAATTAATGTACTTTTTATGTAAGAAGTGTTTGATAAATACACATTTAACCTAATTTTGAGAATATAATGTTAAAATATCTATACAAATATTTAAAATGTATAATACTTATTTAAATGAAAAAAGAGAGAAGTAGTAGAAATACTCTCAAACTTGACACGAATTATTAGTTTTGTCCCTAAATTATTGATATGCTTAAAAAATGCCGCTCGACTTCATGTTTCTATAACTTATTAAATTTTGATTTGAAATTTTGTAGAACTTCATTTGCAGTCATATTTTTACAATCTCAAGCAAGAAAAATGAAAATGAAAAAAAAATACCTTACTTTGAGGTCACCATTAATGGAGGAGAGGTTAAATGGAAGTAGAGTATTCTACTAGTTGGTAATTAAAAATTGAAGAATTTTTTTTTTAAAAAAAAAGGAAAATTAAGGTTGATGTGATCTTTTTTTACGTGCTTTAAATAAATTGTACTCACTTGTTATATCATGTGGTATGGAAAAGGTGTATCTAAGCTTAGTTTGTAAAGTTGATAAGTTTTCTTAAACCTATGAATAATTAAGGGATGAAATGAGTAGTTTGTGCAAAGTTCGAGGTCTCATATTGTTGATTCTATCACTGCTCCCAAGTGGATATTAAATGCTCAATTATATATTAATTTCGTTACAAGCAGCTTATAGGTGAGCTGGTTTCTTGCCAGATAAAAAAATTTGCCAACATAGAGATAATTATATTGGAAACTTAATATTGATAAAAACAATATAGTAATGCTCATACAAGTAATTTACTATGGTTATTGCGGAAAGTAATGGGGTCCACACCCATTTGCAGAAGGAGAAGACAAATTGAATTTGCCTTCAAAATTGGTCAAGAATTGCTGCAATTTGCAAATTGCAAATTGCAAGCCAACTATCCTCTTCTCTAATTGGCCAAGAGAAGAGGTAGACAAATTTTTTTTCTCCTATAAATAGAGGCTTCTGTTCTCATTTAAAATCATTCAGAAAGAGAGAAAAAATACAGAGAGCCACAGAGAGAGTGAGGATTTTTCTTCTGTGAGGTATACTATAGATTATAAAATAAAATAGTCTGTGAGGAAAAATTAGAGTGTGTGCTTAGGAAATATTTTTTCCTAAAAAAATAGTGTCCACTATTTTTTTTAGTATTTTTTTCTGAGAGCCTACTATTTGTAATAGTAGAAGAAATTGTACACTTGTGGCTACTACTTGTAATAGTAGAAGAAATATAATAGAAATGTCGATTTGTGGACGTAGCCCAAAAGTATTGGGTGAACCACGTTAAATATTTGGTGTCGTGATTTTTTCATTTTTGTGCCATATTTATTTTGTTTTATTCCTTATTTTTTCCCAACAAATTGGTATCAGAGCCGAGGTTCTGTCTGAGTATGCTCTGTGGTTGCAGCATAGTCTGAACTTCACTTCAGAAAGAATTACTTTGGTAGACAATTTTGCGGGAAAAATAATGGAAGCCAACACTAGTAGAATGGTCACTTTGAATGGCACTAATTATGCCATTTGGAAGGGAAGAATGGAAGATCTACTTTATGTTAAGAATTTTTATTAACGAGTCTTTACCACAAAAAAGCCTGAAAATAAAACAGATAAAGAGTGGAATCATTGCATAGACAGGTCTATGGATTTATTATTGATGATAATGTGTTGAACCATATTTTTGGGGAAACACATGCTCGTACCCTATGAGAGCATCTTGAAAGTTTGTATGCTCAGAAGACTGGGAACAATAAAATGTTGTTGATAAAGCATATGTTGAGTTTAAAATATATTGATGGTTCCCTGATGATAGATCACCTGAATAATTTTCAAGGAATCATGAACCAACTGTCTGCTATGGGCATTAAATTTGATGAAGAAATTCAAGGTTCGTTTCTACTCGGTTCCCTACCAGATTCTTAGGAAACATTTAGAATGTCATTATCGAATTCTGCTCTGGATGGTGTGATCTTTATGGATTTTGCCAAGAGCAGTGTGTTGAACGAAGAGATGAGAAGAAAATCTCAAGGTTCTTCTTCGTCAGATGTCCTAGTAGCAGGTTCTAGGGGGAGAAACAAAAATCGTGGTTCTCTGAATAGAGAACACAGCAGGAGCAAATCTAGAGGGAAACTTAAACATGTTGAGTGTTATCATTGTGGTATGAAAGGGAACACAAAGAAGTTTTTTCAGAAATTGAAAAGAGAGAACCGAGAAAAAGAAGAAAAAGAAGAAAGCAAGGAAAATTGTCTTGCCACCATTGCCATCGAAGATCTTCTCACTGTTCTAGATGCTGATCTGATAAATATTTCTTGAGATGAGTCAAGCTGGGTTGTGGACACTGGTGCCGCATCTCATATGACATTCAGGAAAGATTTTTTCTCTGCTTATACTCCAGGTGACTTTGAAACCTTGAGTATGGGTAATGAGACGGCGTTAAAGTGGTTGGTATTGGTACAATCTGCTTAGAAACTAGTATTAGAACTAAACTAGTTCTGAATAATGTGAAGTATGCACCTGATGTTCATCTACATCTCATTTCTGTTGGGTATTAGATGATGAAGGATATGTCAGTACCAATGGTGGAGAAAAATGGAAACTCATTAAGGGTTCCTTGGTTGTGGCTCGTGGCGAAAAACGTCATGGTCTATACTGGACTATGGCTTCTATTTGTGCCAATATGGTAAATGCAGTTGAGAACGATAAAGCTTCAACATTATGTCACAAGAGACTTAGCCACATCAATGAGAAAGGACTCAATGTTCTATCCAAAAAGAAATTGTTGTCAGATTGCAAAGGTGCTAAATTAGAAAAGTGTGAGCACTGCCTGGCTGGAAAGCAAAATAGAGTTTCCTTCAAGTCTAATCCTCCTTCAAGAAAGACAAAGTTGCTTGAGTTGGTGCACTCTGATCTATGTGGTCCAATGAAGAAAAAGACTTTGAGTGGTGCCCTCTATTTTGTCACTTTCATTGATGATTGTTCGAGAAAACTTTGGGTGTATGTCTTGAAGACTAAATACCAAGTGCTAGGTGTCTTTAAGCAGTTTCAGGCTTCAGTTGAGAGAGAAATTGGAAAGAAACTGAAATGTATTTGTACTGATAATGGTGGTGAATATTGTGGATCATTTGACGAATATTGCAAGCATCAAGGTATTAGACACCAGCAGACTCCTCCTAAGACTCCTCAGCTTAATGGTTTGGCAGAGAGGATGAATAGGACCTTGATGGAGAGAGTTAGATGTTTGCTTTCTGAAGCAAAGTTGCCAAACTCCTTTTGGGGGGAGGCATTATTGACCGCTGCATATGTGATAAATCTATCTCCTACTGTGGCTTTGCAAGGTGATGTTCCAAATAAAGTTTGGTATGGAAAGGATGTTTCCTATGACCATTTAAAGGTGTTTGGTTACAAAGGATTTGTACATGTGCCGAAAGATGAGAGGTCAAAGTTAGATACCAAGAAAAGACAGTGCATCTTTGTTGGATATGACCTTGATGAATTTGATTACAGGCTATATGATCCAATTGAAAAAAAGCTTGTGAGAAGCCGCGACATCGTCTTCATGGAGAATGAAACAATTAAAGACACTGAGAAAGTGGAGAATCTGGAATCCTACAGTTCTGATGGTGTGGTTCATTTTGATGAAGTTCCTCATGAAAGTGTGCATGATGTTGGCAGGCTTGATGATCATAACGATGCCCAGGATCATGTTCAAGATCATCATGTTGATATTGATAATAACAATGATGGTGTTATTAATGATCCTCCAGCTCATAAAGTTGTGAATGAATCAAGTATTCCTCTCAAGAGACCCACAAGACAACATGTTCTCTCATCTCGTTATTCATTAAATGAGTATATTCTACTCACTGATAGGGGAGAACTTGAATGTTATAAGGAGGCCATGGAAGATGAACACAGGGGTAAATTGATAGAGGCCATGCAAGATGAGATGAAATCCTTGCATGAAAATCATACTTATGAGTTGGTAAAAATTGCCTAAGGGCATGAAAGCTTTGAAGAATAAGTGGGTGTTCAAAGTTAAAATTGAAGAACACACCCAGAAGCCTAGATACAAAGCTACATTGGTTGTTAAGGGATTTTGTCAAAGAAAGAGGATTGACTTTGACGAAATATTTTCACCTGCACGAAAATGTCCTCCATTCGTACAGTTCTTGGTTTGGCTGCTAGTCCAAATTTGGAGATTGACCATATAGATGTGAAAACGGCTTTTCTTCATGGTGACCTAGAAGAGGAAATTTATATGGAACAACCCGAGGGCTTCAAAGTAAAAGGTAAAGAAAATTTTGTGTCAAACTCAAAAAGAGTCTATATGGCCTAAAGCAAGCTCCCAGAGAGTGGTACAAAAAGTTTAAATCTGTTATGGGGGAGCAAGGCTACAAGAAGACTTCCTCAGACCATTGTATGTTTGTACAAAAATTTTCTGATAATGATTTTATCATCCTATTGTTGTAAGTGGATGATATGTTGATTGTGGGTAAAGATACTTCCAAATTTGACGAGCTGAAGAATGATTGTGTAAGTCCTTTTCTATGAAATACTTAGGCCATGCCAAACAAATTTTGGGAATGAGGATCACTCGTCTCAGATATGAAAGGAAGATTTACTTGTCACAAAAGAAATATATTGAATGTGTGTTGGAGCGCTTCACTATGAAGAATGCTAAGCCTGTTAAGCACACCTCTTGCTAGTCATATGAAGTTAAGCAAGAAAATGTGCCCAACAACAAAGGAGGAAAAAGAGAATAAGGCCAAAATTCCATATTCCTCTATTGTTGGAAGTCTAATGTATGGAATGATATGCACTAGACGTGATATTGCTCATGCAGTTGGTGTTGTAAGCAGATTTCTCGATAATCCAGGAAAAGAGCATTGGGAAGTTGTGAAGTGGATACTTAGGTATCTGAGAGGAAGCTCAGATGAATGCTTATGTTTTGGGGGCTCTAGTCCAATCTTGAAGGGCTATACAGATGCTGATATGGCTGGTGACCTTGATATCAGAAAATTCACTATTGGATATTTGTTTACTTTTTCAGGGGGAGCTATATCATGGCAGTCAAAGTTGCAGAAGTGCGTTGCACTATCTACAACTGAAGCTGAGTATATTGCAGCTACTGAAGCTGGCAAAGAGATGATATGGCTTAAACAATTCCTTCAAGATCTTGGGCTGCAACAGATGGAGTATGTCGTCTATTGTGATAGTCAAAGTGCAATAAACCTGAGCAAGAACTCGATGTACCATGCAAGGACAAAACATATAGATGTGAGATACTACTGGATCCGAGAAAAGATAGAGAATAAATCTGTGCAGGTTGAAAAGATCTCTACAAATGAAAATCCTGTAGATATGCTGACCAAGGTTGTGACAAGAGACAAGTTTGAATTGTGCAAAAAACTTGTCGGCATGAGCTCTCTCTGAAAGGATATAAGTACCTCCTTCCAGTAAATGGGTCTGGAGGGGGAGATTAATGGGGTCCACACTCATTTGCAAAAGGAGAAGGCAAATTGAATTTGCCTTCAAAATTGGTCGAGAATTGCTGCAATTTGCAAATTGCAAGCCAAATATCCTCTTTTCTAATTGGCCAAGAGAAGAGGTGGAGAAATGTTTTTTCTCCTATAAATAGAGGATTCTGCTCTCATTTAAAATCATTTAGAAAGAGAGAAAAAATACAGAGAGCCACAGAGAGAAAGTGAGGATTTTTCTTCTGTTACCATAGACTATAAAATAAAATAGTATGTGAGAAAAAATTAGAGTGTGCGCTTAGGAAATATTTTTTTTAGTATTTTTCTCTGAGAGCCTACTATTTGTAATGGTAGAAGAAATTGTATACTTGTGCCTACTACTTGTAATAGTAGAAGAAATATAATAGAAGTGTTGATTTGTGGACGTATCCCAAAAGTGTTGGGTGAACCACGTTAAATATTTGGTGTCGTGATTTTCCCATTTTTGTGCCATATTTATTTTATGTTATTCCTTATTTTTTTTCCCAACAGAAAGCAGCTTCAGTTACCTGTGAGTCGCCTGCTACGTAGTGTCACATCCCAATCTAGGGTCGTGAACAGTGCCCGATAAGGGCACCTAGATACATACTAAGCTGAATTTCCTCAATTATCCGACCCGGATACCTGCTGGAATTTCGGCAGAGTTTCCTATGTTTTATTAACAAATCCCACCTGCAGAAAAACATCTAGCAACATCTCAGACAACAATGCAAATACATATCTCATTATACCTATACATAGATGCGGGCCGACAAGGTCTCCGCTGCGGTCCTGCCGCCTAATTATC
>JAPFFP010045367.1:0-11687 GCA_026153255.1 Solanum medicagineum | reverse complement strand
AGTATAACTAAAGGTGGTCCACAAACTTACACCAGTGCATGGGTTCATTTGAGTTATTACTTTACGTACAGTATATCCTGCCTTACAAACTCAGTACATTATTTCGTACTAACGTCCCTTACGGGGGACCTGCATTCCATGCTGCAGGTACAAGAGTAAGTAGATCTCCCCAGTAGGAGTACAGGATATTCAGTTGCTGTCATCAAGCTCCAGGTTGCTTCGGGACTTTGTATATGTCTAGAGATTATGTTTATATTGTACAGTTAGTTGTGGCGGGGCCTGTCCCGATCCTTGTCAGATGTTTCTCTTAATTTAGAGGCTTTGTAGACTATGTAAAGTGGAAGTAAAGTCATGTCTCGTACTTTAAACATCGTGGCCCCAATGGCCTAGTCACATGCATTTCTTTTTGGCTTGTTATCACTGTTTATCTGCTTAAGGCATGTTGGTAGAAACCCCTTATAATATGTATAGAACGCATACAGGTTGGTTCTCCCGAGCCTTATCGGCAATAGGTGCCAGTCCGTCCTACGGGACTTTGGGGCGTGACAGTCGTGGTACTGTAAGAGGTGGAGCCCGTGGAGGCCCCCGTGTGGATATTCCAAGTACGGTTCTGGTGTTCCACCATTTTTTCAATTTTACTTGATCCAGGAATTATTTATTCTATTGTGTTGGGTTATCTTGCTTTGGAAATTGATATTATGTGTGCGTCGTTGCCCAACTTATTTGTGTTTCCACCCCGGCAGGTGAATCATTAGTGGTGAATTGGGCATATCGGAATGTTTTGTGACTTTTATGGGGAGAGATACTACTGCAAACTTAGTACTATTGGCATACTTGGTCGTTAACATGGTTAGGACTATATGAGATGTTATGATAGATTGAGATACCAGTGGTGGCACTTGATTTTACTCTTCATATTTATGTGAGGTTTGGTTGTATTACTCTTATCATGATGTTGTTATACTTATGCACATATCTGGGTTGGCATTATTGGCTTGTATTATCCCATGTTGCATTGTATCACCCCCTTTGACTCGGGTAGGAGGCAAGGGTGAGATTTATACTTATAAATCTCTAGACTAGGGGGTAGGTAGCAGGGATGACAGGTACTTGGTACAGGGTCTTGACCCTATTCATTACTTTTACACCTCTTTTTGGCCTATGTCATTGGTTATGTTTTTAATTCATGCTATGCCTGAGGAGGGAGCATCTGTCATAGTGTTTTGTGATGCTTTTAGAGTAGAATTGGGTGGTTTATTGTAGTAAAAGGGGAGACTAATTGCTTATGTTTCTCAATAGCTGGTTCGATTGAGTAGTTCTCCTTCTAAGAGTATATTTGCCTTTGTGAGGTTAGATCTTCGTTGTTTGATCAGAGTTGTGCTTATCGGTTTAAGATTGCTGGATTGAGATTCATTCATGACAAAGTGTTGAATAACGAAGCCAAGACGGCTATTACTAATTTTGACGAGGCTTTGATGATAAATGGTAAAGATTGTTTGCCTAAGGTAAGAGATTAAAAAGGATCGATGTTAGAGGGAGCTCATTGGGTTGGATACTCCCTCCATCCTAGCTTTGCAAAGATGTACTATGATTTAAAACATTGTTATTCATGGTTTGGGGTGAGAAGAACAAAGCTTAGTCCAAGATTCATTGGTCTGTTTGATATTTTGAGGAAAGTTGGTGAGGTGGCCTATATGTTGACTTTACCATGGAGATTGTCATCTGTTCATCATGTTTTTCATGTTTCTACGCCCCGCTAGTTATACCCGACGAGTCTTATATGATCTCTTATGATTCTGTTGAGTTTGGTACAAATTTGTCCTTTAAGGAAGAGCCTATGGCTATATTTGTCAGACATGTCCGGAGATTGAGATCCTAGGATATATGTTGAGTAAAGGTTTCGTGGCTATACCATTTGGTTGTTGAGTCTACATTGGAGTTGGAGTCGGGCATACAGGCCAGATATCCAAGCCTTCTTAAGGCTTTTGATAACTTCCTAACTCTTTTGTTTGAGGATGAACATTATTTTTAGTGGTGAATGAGATAATCGCCTGCTTGGTCAATTACAGCTTTATCTGTAAAAGTTTCTCTTTTACCCTTTTGTAAGTTACTTTGAGCCTATTTTGAACTATCCGGATGGTCAAAACTGAAATCCTTTGTTTTAAAAGTTGAAAATATGAGTTTTGGCTTCTTTGGAAGCTTAAGTTGTTGAAAAAGTGATTTTTTGAGTCATTTTGAGATTCAGGTGTTGGATCGGAGATCCTCGATTCCATTAGCTCAAGAATGTCAAAACTGGACTATTAGAAGTTATTGAACTGAATTCAGGGTTAAAATGACGTTTGTAGGCCCAAAGTTGTGTTTTAAGTTATGTTTGGAACAAAAGTTTAACTTTGGTCAACATTTGGAGTTCGAAAGCTCGGATTGAAATTTCGACAGTTTCATTAGTTTCAAATGGTGAAACTAATATTGGAAGTGGTATTTGAATAAATTTGGAGATGCTAATGGCAGTTTTGGTATTTTAAATTTTAAACTAGTTTTATTGAGTTCCGCTGGTAAATGTGGCGAGGAGGCCTTGAAAATTTATTTCTAATTATTTTGTTGAGTCCAGATCGATATTTTCGGTGTGGTTGCATATTTGGTTTGTGATATTCTTATACTGGATGAGTTCCGAGTGCTTGTTCCATGTTTTGGACATCGCTGTGAATTGTTGGTGCAGAGTTTCTGGTGCACATGTTTTTCTTCACCACATTCATGGGAGAGGATCCATGTTGGCGGAGCTTTATTACCTAACTCTCTCTGTGTTCGCGGAGGTCTCGCACCATCAGTGCTTCGCTTTTGCAGAATACACTTGTCACATACGCTATATTAAATTCGAAACCCTCCATTTTTAATCAATTTTCGAACATCTAAGCTCTTTGATGTGATTTTGAAGAATAATGTTCAAAGATTTTTTGGGTAAGTATTTATAACACTAAACTAATCCATTTTCTACATTTATTTCAAGATTTAGATTATCCTCAATTGGGGATTTTAGACCATTGCATTCAAACTTTAAATGATGATTTCTCCTTTTATTTGAACTCATTTTTAATGGAATTTTCACCCACCGACTCCATTTTTCGTGTATAACTTGATTGTGATGTTATTTTCCATATTCGGGAAGTTTGAAATTAGCCCTAATTTTGACCATCTTTCTCCTGAGCCGAATTTGTGACAATATGGATATCAAAATTCATCTCTTGATCCGTGGAAACTATATTTCGTAGTGGTTGGTTGATTTGGCAATCGTCTGGAGGCTTAAGTTGAATGAAATCTTCTCTAGGTGCGGTCTTGGCATTGAGGTGGGTTCAGCTAACCTTTTTGGGACTGGATTTGAGTTATTAAACATGCTTATTTTTGTAAGATCTACATTGATTCATGAGTAATTGGACATTATGTTATAATTGTGATTCCAGTTATGCCAAAAATTGAATAAAATTGCAATCTTAATTATAAATTGTGATAGAATCTTGTTAATTGAGATATCTTTAGCTATCAATATGTTAATGTGAGACTTGTGATATAATTTGGACAGTCAAGTGGAATTTGATTGTTTGTGTTATACCTTTTAAAGGTACTTTTGGTAGTCCAAAGCAATGGAGGACTTTGTAATAAATTTGAGGATTTCTTGCAATATATTTGGGTTTGTTAAGCATATTATAATACTGATGGGAGTCAATTTTATAGTAATTGGTCACTGATGAAGAAGTGTTAATGTATGACATATTGGTTATATTGTGGTATCAAATAATGCTCCCAGCTTAGTGTTTCCGAGATTAAAGATAATGTATTCATCCTTTATCACTTGCATTGATGTTATATATATTTATATGCACCAGTACTGTAGTCTGGCATGAAAACATTATCTATTGCATCTATACCACTTGAGATATTTTGATACCCGCGATGCCTTGAGTTACTTATGGACATTCATGTGCATAATTGGGGACGGGGGAGGTCCGGCATTGCTAGCATACCTAACTACTAATATAATTGTGGTGATCTGAGACTTGGTAGTTGTTGAAATACTATATTATTTGTTAAAAAACGCCATGCCTATGAGGAGGTAGCAAGGGTGAGACATACCCACTTTCTGGGTTGTTATACCACCTAATATTATTAGACTTCTTCCATACTTTGAGGTAACAAGGGAATGATAGGACTACTTTCTACACCCTTTACCATGCTGAGGTGGCAAGGCTGAGATTCTGAGACATTGAAGACTTTAAGCATGTGGTGAGACTTGAAAGTCTGGTCTGGTTGGGGCTTTTGATTATTAGAAGTACTCTAGAAATTTGAGACATGTTAGAGATTTGCGGTACCAGTGGGGACACTCGGCATATTTTCTTCTTCCTCTCTTGACTCTACAAGAAATTATTCTTTGATTATCTCAGTATACAGCTGATATATCTATTGATCCATGGCATTGCCATGCATTCACCTTCTTGACCATACTAAGGTGGAAAGTTTGGGATATTATGGAACCCTTCACCATGCTAAAGTGGCAAGTCTTCACCCTTGACCATGCTAAGGTGGCAAGTCTACACTCTTGACCATGCCAAAGTGGCAAGACTACACTCTTGATCATGCTGAGGTTGCAAGACTTAAGTATTGTAGTACCCCTGATATCATGCTGAGTTGACAAGGTTGAGAGACACTTGATATATGATTTGATAAGACCTCTCCTACTATGTTCACATCTCCTATTGTGCTATATCATTGTTTGTGTTGTGTCACGCCCTTAGTCCTATTAAGGCGGACTGGCACCCATTACCGATAAGGCTCGGGAGAACCAACCTATATCTATGTGCTTTCTACACCTATTATAAGGGATTTCTACATTCAACAAGCCTTTAAGAAAGTAAACAGTAATAACAAGCCAAAAGGAAATAAATAAGGCTAGGCTGTTGGGCCACAGTGTCTAAAGTACAAGACATGACCACACTTTAATTTACATAGTCTACAAAGCCTCTAGATAAGGAAAAATATTTGATAAGGGTCGGGACAGGCACCACCTCGACTAACTATACAACACAAAAATATAAGCTCTGGACATGCAAAGCTCCGAAGCAACCTAAGCTTGGTAACAGGAGTTGGAAATCCTGTACTCCTACTAGGGAGATCTACTAACACCTTTACCTGCAAAATGAAATACAGGTCCCCCGTAAGGGACGTCAGTACGAGATAATGTACTGAATATGTCAGGCAGGAAATATTGTATATGAAGTAACAACTCAAATGAAACTACGCACTGGTGTAGAATAGGAGACCACCTTTAGTTGTACTATGGGATTGTGTACTTTATGTTCTTTTTATTATATTACCTTTATTGTATAATCTGTGCACAGTATGTAATACAAATGACGAGCTGATCAGTGGTTAATCTATATTAGGATTGGCCCTGGCTAGGCTTTTCCTTTAACCCATTGGGCTACCCCTCGTGATAGGATCCACCCTGGCTAGGTGATTCTTCCACCCTCAGGTTACCACCAATCAATAAACAATATACTTTACTTTATCTTTCAATTACCTTTGAGATGATTCTTTTGGTGGTCATAATATTTGTGCTATAGGACTGTAGATGTAGCATGTCACATATAAATTAATCATACAAGACAATATGACAATGAAAAGAGTACGTTACACAAATAATGAAATGCGTATGAGATGAAACAACTCGTGAACTTTATTTAGCAATAAGAACCCATGTATGTAGACTTGAAGGTGACTATGTATGGGAGAATATGAACATGTGAAAGAGTGGAGACACAGTTAATAGTTATGTCGGAGTTGGTAAGTGCCAAGGAAGAATATAGATTTCATGCCAAGTAATACGAAATCGAGTAGCATTACATACCTCGTTGTATGACTTTGTTACTACCTTGGAGTGACCACTTTTTCACTCAAATATTTATCTACAATATATTAGGCAATAAAACTAGTATTACAGCAAAGAAACACTTCTTGATAGCCCAATATTATAAAAACTAACATTCGGGCAGCAAGCTTATAATTAGCAACGCAAAGGCATTCCTTCAACCTTTTCACTTATAATCATATTCTCTAACAACCATTCTTACGTAAATGCCATAAAAATCTTGTTTCAGACCCTTAGAAAACCCACAAAGCATAACACATAACAATTCTACGCAATATTCAAACAAGCAGCATAATGTTACACCCATTCGTTACATTTTGATGTCGACAATTCCAAACCTTTTCCAACTTTAACAATTCTAAGCAACATTCACTTATAATCGTACTTTCGAACAACCATTCTTATGTACATGCAATACACATCTTGTTTTAGACCCTTAACAATCTTACAATAGCCCACAAAGCATAACACATAACAATTCTAGCAACATACAAACAGGCGGCATAAAGTTACATCCCTTCATTACATTTTGACATCGCCAATTCCAAACGTATTCCAACTTTAACCAAACTGTCCCCACCATACATACACATAAAACCAGTCCTAAAATAGTTCAAAAATAGTCGTAAAAATAGATGGAGGACGTGAGACCATAGTCTTCACTCAATCAGCCCACAAGTTCCTATTTCGACCACAATTATGATGTCACACAAGAACTCACTTTCGTGGACTGTAAAAATGGTGCAGCAGCTTAGTTACATCACTAACGAACTAAAACTTGTTAGAAAGATAAGTATTACTTCATAATTCAGCCAACCAAGAAGAGAAAATCCTCTTGAATAACAACAAAAGTTCACAACAATCCTTAGGACACATGTTGTCCAAATTTCCAGCACAAGCGTAACTAGCATATACTTCTTGTTTGTCATGGGATAAGTATAACAAATACATGGATATTTCCTTTTACCTTAGTCTTCAATATTAAGGTTTTCTTCAAGAACCCTAGAGGGTTGTATTGGCTTCCTTGTGAAGTTGAAGTAAAGAAAAAAAAAGAGTCTTTAGGAAGCTGAAAATTTGTTTCAAAGTGAAATGACTTAAGGGGTTGTTTTGAGCGCTTTTTAAAGAGCCTCTTTGGCCGACTTTCTTTTGATCTTTTTACCACATATTAACACATATTAATAACCTTGTGATGCAGCATCTTGGCCCTTACACTTGGGCCTAAATGGGTCTCAAAGTTGATGGGCCTTGGCTGCCCATTTTCCTAAATCCTGTTCACTTAGTTTGGGCCCAATTAGCCAAGTGGATTGTGATGTACTTGGGCCCTTTTATTGATAATCTTGGGCTGTAAGTATTGTCCATTTACGATGGTAAAACATAGGCTAAAGTTACACTATTAACACGGACTTTATTCATTATCGAAGTTGGACAAATTCGACGTCAGACCTCGTCTCCGATTAGCTAGAAAATTTAAGCTAAGCAAGTAGGTGCTCACCTGCTAGCATCCTAATTCCTACAAGCACCTCACTTCTCTCACAAACATGTATACACTCGACCCTCTTAAGCATTACACGCACATATCGCCCTATAACATGAAATTCAAGCACTTTTAAAAATAGGCGCTAATTTGAAAAGCCATATCATGTTTCATTTACATGGTACTAGTATTGTAAGAGGTGGGTTGTTACATCCTCACCCCCTTAGGAACATTCGTCCCCGAATGTTAGCACAATTGTATAGCTTAACCAAGATTAAACCTTTACTTACACAAACTTTTGACAACACACTAAGTATTCAATCACACGTACCTATTAGTGTTCTAATTCTGCATGTTGGACTTCCTCTTTAGCTTCAAATAAGTAAGGGTATTTTAAGTTCATCGCATCCTCGGCCGCCCATGTTATTTCTTTTGCTTGCTGATTCCTCCAAAGTACCTTCACTGAAGTTATTTCTTTATTCCTTAGCTTCTTAACTTGAAGATATAGAACAGAAATAGGTACCTCTTCATATGTGAGATCTTTCGTAACCTGCACGTCTTCAATAGGAGTGACACGGGATGGGTCACCTATGCAATTTCGAATTATTGAGACATGAAAAACTGGATGAACCCTTGAAAGCTCTTGGGGTAGCTCTAGTTCATATGCAACCTGCCTGAACTTATTAATAATTTTATATGGCCCTATGTAACGTGGGCTCAATTTTCCTTTCTTACCAAATCTCATAACCCCTTTCATTGGAAACACCTTTAATAATACCCAATCCCCTACTGAGAATTCCAGTCCTCTCCTTCTAGCATCCGCATATTATTTTGTGATGACTTTGGGCTATTTCTAGCCGCTACTGTATTACCTTAACTTTTTCCATGGCTTATTGTCTAGAACTTGCCCAAGCAAGGTGGTTTCACCCACTTCAAACCATCTAATCGCCGATCTACATTTCCTTCCGTAAAAAGCTTCATAAGGTGCCATCTTGATACTCGCAACATATCTTCAAGTGTCTGAATGTTGCGTTCTACTTGACCGTCTGTTTAAGGGTGGAATGTTGTACTCAAATTCACTTATGTCCCTAAACTCCTTTGGAAGGACTTCCAAAACTTTGCAGTGAATTGAGCCCCCCGATTAGAGATAATGGAGATTGGGACTCCATGAAGCCTGGCTATCTCTTTGAGGTATAGCTTGCCATACTCTTCAGTTGTATAATCACTCTTGACTGGCTAGAAGGGTGCTGACTTTGTGAGTCTGTCAATTATTACCCATATGGAGTCAAACTTCTGAAATGAGCAAGGCAACCCTGTAACAAAATCCATATTGATCATATCCCACTTCCATGTTAGAAGCTCTATACATTTCATATAACCTCTGGCTTTTGATGTTCTACTTTCACTTGTTGGCAATTTGGACATTGGGCCACAAATTATGCAAGGTCCTTTTTCATGCCTCCCCACCAAAACATTCCCTTCAGGTCATGGTACATCTTAGTTGATCCTGGATGGATTGAATATCGGGAATGATGGGCTTCTTCCATTATCCACTTTCTTAATCCATTAATATCACTCACACATAATCTATTTTGGCAATAAAGTACTCCATTTTGTGTAAGGTAAAAGCCCTTTATCGTACCCTGACTCACCTTTTCCTTAAGTTGTCGTAGAACAGGATCCTCAAACTGTTTTTCTTTCACCTCCATTACTAATGAAGACTCCATAGCATTATGCACAACAACCCCTTCCTTTAAAGTTTCAAGAAGGCAAACTCCCAAATTAGCTAGTTATCGTAGATCCTTGGCCACTCCTTGACATACCACGGGTTGATCACAAGTATTCATGATTTCTTTACGACTCAGAGCATCGGCTACCACATTTGCCTTCCCTAGGTGGTATAGTATATCAATGTCGTAATCCTTTATTAGCTCTAGCCATCTCCGCTATCTTAAATTTAGGTCTTTCTTCTTAAAAATGTATTACAAACTCTTATGGTCAGTATATATGTCAACGTGAAGCCCATACAAATAGTGGCGCCATATTTTTAGAGCAAATACAACCGCTGCTAGCTCAAGATCATGAGTTGGGTAGTTTTTCTTATGTGGTCGTAGTTGTCTAGATGTATAAGCAATTACCCTATCATGTTGTGTCAGTACACACCCTAAGACAACTCCTGAAGCATCGGCAATACACTGCATACCCCTCGGTGCCTTCTAGAAGTACTAGCACAGGTGCAAAAATTAGCTTATTTTTCAACTCCAGGAAGCTCCTTTCACATGCATGGTTCCATTGGAACTTGGTTGCTTTATGTGTCAACTTTGTTAGAGGTGTAGAAATAAAAGAAAAACTTTCACCAAACCTCCTATAATAACCTGCCAAACCTAGGAAGCTCTGAACTTCCATGGGTATCGTTGGTCTTGGCCAATCTTTCATAGCCTCTACCTTTTATGAATCAACCCTTATTCCCTCATCAGACATAATATGACCCAAGAATGCCAGCGAGTTTAGCCAAAATTCACATTTAGAGAATTTGTCATACAACTGTCTATCACGAAGAGCCTGTAACACTTGCCGTAAGTGATTTGAGTGCTCCTCTTCTGATCTTGAATATACCAAAATGTCATCTATAAATACTATTACGAACACATCCAAGAATGGCTTAAATACCTTGTTCATCAGATCCATAAAAATTGCCGGTGCATTCGTTAGCCCAAATGACATAACAAATTCAAAGTGACCATAGCGTGTTCTGAAAGCTGTCTTAGGTATATCTTTCTCCTTCACCCTCACTTGGTGATAACCTGATCTCAAATTAATTTTTGAAAAGCATTTACCACCCTGTAACTGATCAAATAAATCATTAATCCTAGGGGGGAGGGGTATTTATTCTTAATTGTCACCCTATTCAATTGTCGATACTCGATACACATTCTCAAGGTTCCATCATTTTTACGTACAAATAACACTGGTGCAGCCCAAGGGGACACACTATGTCTTATAAAATCCTTCTCCAATAACTCTTTTAACTGCTCTTTTAATTCACGCAATTCTGTCGGGGCCATTCTATATGGAGGGACTGAAATAGGTTGAGTGCTTAGAAGTAAGTCAATACCAAAATCTACTTCTCGTTTTGGAGGTAACCCTGGAAGTTCTTCGGGGAACACATAAACAAATTCATTCACTACTGGAACTGATTAAAGAGTTGGTGATTCTGCCTCCGTATCCCTCGCTCTAACTAAATGACATATATACCCCTTAGATATCATCTTTCTACCCTTAAAATAAGAGATAAACTTACTCTTTGGCACCCCAATATTGCCTTCCCATTCAAGAACTGCCTCATTTGGAAAGTGGAAGTACACTCTCTTAGTTCGACAATCACGGTGGCATAGCATTAAGCTAACCAATCTATACCCATTTTAACATCAAATTCCACTATTTCTAGCTCAATATGGTTAGCCAATATGTCACGGTCAAAAACAGTTACTACACAGTCATAATAAACCCTTCTATCCATAATAGATTCACCAGTTGGTGTAGACACTTCAAAGGGTTTGTTCAATAATTTGGGTGTTCTCTTAAGCTTCCTAGCAACTAGTGGGGTAATGTATGATAGTGTAGAACCAGGGTCAATCAATTCATATACATTATGTGAAAAGATGGACAATGTACCTGTGACCACATCGTGTGAAGCTTCAAGATTTTCCCGACTCCCCAAAGCATAGGTGAGATTCTAGACTCCGCTAGAGCTAGCTGATCCTCTAACACCTCTACCATGACCTATCAATAGGTGCTTGTCGACCTCTAGCTAATGAAGGAATTGATGATGATGATGCAACAGCTGACCTAGTAGATTATGCTATATGACCCATATGTCTCCTCGGGCAATCACTTATCATATGCCCTGGCGCACCACACCAATAACAAGCATTTGTCCCAACACGACATATACCTGAATGACTTCTTCCATACTATTTACAAGGTTGCGTAGGGTTCATCTGCTTGCCTGCTGAATATTTCGTTGTTCGGACGCCTTGCCATTCACTTCTTAGACCAAGCTGATTTCTCCTAGACCCTTGAAGTTGTGGTGGAGCACTGGCTGCAGGGTAGGGGAATGATCGCCTAGGCGGTCTATTAGAAAATCGAGGCCTAAGCTCACCTTGGGGTGGTTTAAACAGCCCTGTAGACCTGGGCCTCTTGGATTGCGCTCTTTCTAACTCTTGTGTCCTTCTCCTTTGCCTCTGATCCTCCAATTTCTGTGCAAAAGCCTGCATTCTCACTATATCCATGTCT
>JAPFFP010045366.1:0-11687 GCA_026153255.1 Solanum medicagineum | reverse complement strand
TGAGTCGCACACAGCATGATTTTTTACTTCGCAAGCTTGGATTATTGAATGTTTTCAATACCTCCAGCTTGAGGGGGGGGGAGTGTTGGAAGTAAATAATTAATTATACTACTTATCTACGTTAGAATAGGAATAAAAATAAGAATAATATATACAATTCTACTTAGAATAGGATTAGAAATAGTAATAGTATATGAGATCCTACTTGGAAAAAGGATTGTATTGTAGTATCCTAGTTGGAAAAGGAGCCTAATATATCTATAAATAGGGTCTCAATGTAATAATGTAGACAACAACTCAATAATATTTTTCCTCTCATATTTTTTACACTAGAGGCATCTTCGTTATATTTTTCGGGGGTTCCGAGGGCGTTTTAATCTTTTTGAGTACTAAACTAGTTTCATTGCGTCTAATTAGGTTTGGGTTCAAGAAAACCTCGGATCGGATTTTTGACGGTTTCATTGAGTCCCGTTTGGTTTGTGCATACGGGATTCCGAATGAATCCCAAGGATCCGATCGGAGACTTAGAATTCTTTCCAATCTAGTTGTGGTGCAGGCATTTTTGTCAATCGCTATAATAAATGAATGACCTACAATTGCAGAAAACATGTTCTATCTAGCACTATCTTCGCACCAGCAAAACTTAGAAAGTAGAAAATGTATAGCCTTACAGCAATTAATGGGTAAAATGTAGCACTAATACACTATAACAAGATGTGGAAAAAAATTAACTCCTAATTCTTATATTCTCAAAATAATGTTGAGAAAAAAGAAAGCTTCAACACAGAAAATGACAAGAAAGAAAGTGCTAACATTTATCAAAATGTAAAGTACCATTCAAACAAGAAATCCAGTTTTATTAAATTCAAAATTCAGTAATAGTATTTTTAAGAATACATTTTTATTTTTTTTTTAAAAGGAACTTTCCAAGAACGTAGAGTAAATATATTTATGACATGGTAGGTCCCTTTTAGCTGTGTAGAAATTTAAGGTCTTCAATTATTGAATTGAGAAAATAAGAAACAAAATGAAGTCTTGGTCTTCTTGTTGAGTGAAAAGTCTTACTTTAAGAAAAGAGAATTATTCTTGATTACATTTAGCATTCAACAGGTAAAATTAAGTTGTTAGTAATTAAAGATAGAAACATTTATTTTCTGAAAATTCATTTTGTTGCTTTGCAGATTTCAGAAATGGAGATTGGCATAGCAGTTGGCGGGGCATTTCTCTCATCATCTTTGAATGTGCTGTTTGATAGGCTTGCACCTGCGGGTCATCTGTTCAACACGCTTCAGAAGCGTAAGAATGACGTTCAGATCTTAGAGAAGCTGGATCACATTTTGCTTGGTCTTCAGATTGTGCTAAGTGATGCACAGAATAAGCAAGCATCAAATCGACATGTCAAACAATGGTTTAATAAGCTTCACAATGCTGTCGACTCTGGTGAAAACTTAATAGAAGAAGCCAATTATGAAGCTTTGAGGCTTAAGGTACAAGGTCACCTTCAAAATCTTGCGGAAACAAGCAACCAGCAAGTAAGTGACCTCAACCTGTGCTTGAGTGATGATTTTTTTCTCAGCATAAAGGACAAGTTGGAAGAAACCATTGAAAAATTGGAGGTGTTGGAAAAGCAAATTGGTCGCCTTGGCTTAAAGGAACATTTTGTATCAACTAAACAAGGAACTAGAACATCTTCAACTTCTTTGGTTGAAGAATCTGATATCGTTGGTAGGCAGAACGACATTAAGGAATTGATTGAGCGTTTATTGTCAGAAGATGCAAATGGAAAAAATCTGGCTGTAGTTCCTATTGTTGGAATGGGCGGCGCGGGTAAGACAACACTTGCTAAAATAGTTTACAATAACGAGAAAGTCAACAAACATTTTGGTTTGAAAGCTTGGTATTGTGTTTCTGAGCCATATGATGCTTTGAGAATAACAAAAGGGTTACTTCAAGAAATTGGTGCATTTGACTTAAAGGATGACAACAATCTTAATCAGCTACAGGTCAAATTGAAGGAAAGCCTCAAGGGAAGGAAGTTTCTTGTTGTCCTTGATGATGTGTGGAATGATGACTACATTGAGTGGGATGACCTGAGAAATCTTTTTGTACAAGGAGATACGGGAAGTAAGATCATTATAACTACACATAAGGAGAGTGTTGCTCAGATGATGCGTGCTGAGATAATGGGTCGTTGGGCAATCACCGTAGGTACTCTGTCTAGTGACGACTCTTGGGTTTTATTCAAACGACATTCACTAGAAAATAGCAATACTAAGGAACATCTAGAACTTGAAGAGGTTGGAAAACAAATTGCAGACAAGTGCAAAGGGTTGCCATTAGCTCTAAAGGCACTTGCTGGTGTTTTACGCGGCAAATCAGAGGTGGAGGAGTGGAGAAATATTTTAAGAAGTGAAATATGGGATAAACATTTGAGTGGTATATTACCAGCGTTGATGTTGAGCTGCAATGATCTTCCTCCAGATTTGAAGTGATGTTTTGCTTTTTGTTCAATATATACCAAAGACTATCAATTCTGCAAAGACCAGGTTATTCACCTGTGGATTGCTAATGGTCTTGTACAGCAGTTTCGTTCAGGAAACGAATACTTTCACTAGTTGAGATCAAGATCATTGTTCGAAAAGGTCCCAGAGTGCAAAAGGAAACCGGAGGAATTCTTAATGCATGACCTTATCAATGATTTGGCCCAAATTGCATCTTCAAGACTTTGTACAAGGTTGGAAGAGAGCCAAGGATCTCATTTGTTGGAACAGTGTCGGCACTTATCATATTCAGTGGGATATGATGGTGACTTTGAGAAATTGAAACCCCTCTACAAATTGGAGCAGTTGAGGACATTGCTTCCAATTATCATTACTCATTATCCACATCCGCTAAGCAAGAGGGTGCAAATAACATACTGCCAAGACTAAAATCCTCAAGGGCAGTATCATTGTCTCGTTACGAGATTAAGGAGTTGCCAGATGACTTGTTTATCAAATTAAAGCTCTTAAAATTTTTGGACCTTTCTGGGACATGGATTAAAAGGTTGACTGATTCCATTTGTGTATTGTATAACTTAGAGACACTTCTCCTGTCATGTTGTGCTTGTCTTGAGGAGCTACCGCTTCAGATGGAGAAGTTGATTAACTTGCATCATCTTGACATAAGCAACACTCCTCGCTTGAAGATGCCACTACATCTGATCAAGTTTAAAAGCCTCCAAGTGCTAGTGGGAGCTAAGTTTCCTGTAGGTGGTTCAAGAATGGAAGATTTGGCGCAGAACTTGTATGGATCGCTATCAGTTCTAGAGTTGCAAAATGTAGTTGATAGAAGGGAAGCTGTGACGGCAAAGATGAGGGAGAAGAATCATGTTGACAAGTTATCTTTGGAGTGAAGTGAAAGTATTGCTGACAATTCACAGACCGAAAGAGACATACTTGATAAGCTACGCCCACATAAAAACATAAAAGAACTCGAAATCACTGGATATAGAGGGATAAAATTTTCAAATTGGGTTGCTGATCCTTTGTTTCTTCAGAAGTGTGTACAATTGTGTATTGCCAACTGCAAGAACTGTGATTCCTTGCCAGCAATAGGTCAACTCCCTTGTTTGAAATTCCTTTCCATCAGACAGATGCATGGAATAAGAGAGGTGACTGAAGAATTCTATGGCAGTTTTTCCTCCAAAAAGCCTTTTAACTCTCTTGAGAAGCTTAAATTTGAAGATATGCCGGAGTGGAAGCAATGGCACGCTTGTGACTTCCCCAAACTTGAGAACCTTTCGATTTACAATTGTGGGAAGTTGATGGGGAGGTTGCCTGAAAATCTTTGTTCTCTGATAGAATTGAGAATTTCGAGATGTCCTGAACTCAATTTGGAGACACCCATCCGAATTTCAAGTTTAAAAAGGTTTGAAGTTATTGGTTCTCCAAAGGTTGGGGTTGTTTTTGATGATTGTTGTCAACTTGAGGGAATGAAGCAGATTGTTGAATTATATATTGATAATTGTAACTCTCTTACGTCATTACCTTTTAGCATACTGCCGAGTACCTTGAAGAGAGTAAGCATATCTCGTTACCAGAAATGGAAATTGGAGTCGCCAGTTGGTGAGATGTTTCTGGAGGAACTTAGAATTTTTAAATGTGGTTGTAGATGACATATCACTTGAGTTGCTCCCAAAAGCACTCTATTTGAGGGTAGAGAGTTGCCCCAACCTTACTACATTTCTGATTCCTGCTGCGACTGAAAATCTCTATATTATGGAATGTGAGAATGTTAAAAAACTTTCGGTGAACCTTCAATCTGCGATGACGTATTTGTCTATTCAGTACTGCTCGAATCTGAAGTGGCTGCCACAATGTATGTACCAACTTCTTCCATCTCTTAAGGAACTGGAACTGAATGATTGTCCAGAAATCAAGTCATTTTCCTGAAGGAGGATTGCCCTTTAATTTACAAGTCCTTAGGATCAGGAATTGCTTGAAACTGTTGAAGTGGCGCTTACAGGGACTCCCCTGTCTCAGAGTGTTATGGATCAGAAACGATGGGAGTGACGAAGAGATTGTTGACTGGGAGTTGCCTTCCTCTATTCAAACGCTTCGGGTATCCAATCTGAAATCATTAAGCAGGCAACTTCTGAAAAGCCTCACCTCTCATGAATATCTACTGATTCTGGGTAATGTACCTCAAATTCAGTCACTACTGGAACAAGGGCAGCTTCCCTCTTCTCTTTCCCAGCTCCGTTTATATGAACATCATGATCTCCATTCACTAGGTCTTTGCCACCTCACTTTGCTTCAAATTCTACACATCCAACATTGCCCTAATCTCAAATCCCTTTCTGAATCAGCACTGCCCTCCTCCCTCTCTGAGCTGATAATCTATGATTGCCCTAATCTCCAATCCCTTCCCGTAAATGGGATGCCCTCTTCCCTCTCTAAACTTTATATTTACGACTGCCCATTGCTCACACCACAACTACAATTTAACAAGGGGGAATACTGGCCAAATATTGCTCAAATTCCCAACATAGACATTGACTTCGAACGTCTGTGATGATTAAAACAAATACACATGTAAGTTATTCTCACAAGCTTTTTTATTTCTGTTTACTTGTTTATGAAAATCTTTATACACCTATAAAAGTTCTATCAAAAGACATGCATGTGGTAAATAATGGCATAGAATAATTAGAAATAAATATTTTAAAGTGTGACAAGAAAAATGCATATAAATTTCATTTTGGAACACAACCATGTAAATGCACCACTAGTTTAACTGTAGAATAAAAAGGATAACCTTATAAACTTGGATAAGGGTTTAGATACAATAAATGATATGAAAAAACATGAGAACAATGAATATTAAGGGTAGCAATTATATAGATAATTAGATAGGAGTTATAATAAATATTGGCAGAAACCTACTCTGCAGGCTGCGATCAACGTATTGTCACTAAGCCTACTACCGTGATATTGATAATTAGATAGGTGAAACTGTTGTTGAGTGAGTCCCTCCAAATGGAGGGCCCACATGTCAAAAATTTCAAATATGGCAACTCTTGCAAATTGCCAAATTGTTGCCGTGTTTTTGTGGTCAAAAAGGGTGGCAAATTGCCACCAACCCACCTTTCTCATTGTCAACAACAGTAGGTATTTCTTGCCTATAAAAGGAGCCTTCAGCTCCTTCATTTAACAATAAAGAAGAGAGTAAAAAGAGAGAAAAATACAGAGAGAGCCACAGAGAAAATAAATATTTTCTTCTGTGAGGTATACCATAGACTATAAATTAAAATAGTCTGTGAAGAAAAATTAGAGTATGTGCTTAGGAAATATTATTTCCTAAAAGAAATAGTGTATTCACTATTTCTGGTATTTTTCTCTGAGAGCCTACTATTTGTAATAGTAGAAGAAATTGTACACTTGTGCCTACTATTTGTAATAGTAGAAGAAATATAGTATAAGTGTTGATTTATGGACGTAGCCTAAAAGTTTTGGGTGAACCACGTTAAATTTTCTGGTGTCCATTTTGCTTTATTTATTCCTCCTAAATTTTATTTCCCGTTCCGCTGTGTGGGCCCCAACAAGTGGTATTAGAGCTAAGGTTCTGTCTGAGTATGCTCTGTGGTTGCAGCATAGTTTGACTTCCACATCAAAAAAGAATTACTTTGGTAAACAATTTTGCAGAAAAAAAATTATGGAGGTAAAGACAAGCAAAATGATCAACCTGAACGATACAAACTACCGTGTGTGGAAAAGCAAAATGAAGGATCTTTAAATGATTACAAAGATGCACTTGCCGGTATTCTCTACCGTCAAACCGGAAGGATGTCCGAAGATGAATGGGTCTTTGAGCATGAACGAGTTTGTGGATATATTTGACACTTTGTCGATAACAACGTTTATAATCATATTTGTAACGAAACTCATGTCAAAACACTGTGGAATAAGCTGGAGCACTTGTATGCTTCAAAAACCAGCAACAACAAATTATTTTACTTAACCCAGTTAATGGAAGTAAAATATCAAGAAAACACTTCTGTAGCAGATCACCTGAATAATATAGAAGGAATGGTGGATCAGCTATCGACAATGGGCATAAAGTTTGACGATGAGATAATTGCTCTTATGATTTTAGCTTCTTTACCAAAGTCATGGGGAACTTTGAAAATTTCCTTAACAAATACTGCACCAAACGGTGTAGTAAGCATGGAAGCTGTTAAGAGCAGTATTTTAAATGAAGAAATGAGACGTAGATCTCAAGGTTCAACCTCTTTCTCAGAATCAGAAGTTCTGTTTACTGAAAAGAGGGGAGGAAGTCAAGTGAAGGCTCAAGCTCCAGAGACAGGAGTCGAGGAAAGTCAAAAAAATATGCAAATGTCGAATGCCAGTACTGCAAGAAGAAAGGTCACATCAAGCAATTTTGTCGAAAATTCAAGAGTGATCGGCAAAATAATAGAGACAAGAAAGGGAAGACAAACAGTGATGATGAACAAGGAAATCTTGTAGACGAGTTCAACATCAGTTGTGACAGTGAGATTGTTGGTCAATTAACTCAAGAGACAAGTTGGGTAATTGATAGTGGTGCAACCATTCATGGCACACCACACAAAAATATCTTCTCATTTTACACACATGGAGACTATGGTGTTGTAAAGATGGGAAATGGAAACCTGTCAAAAGTTACTGGCAAGGGAGATGTTTGTTTGGAAACAGACAACGGCATGAAACTTTTTCTAAAAGATGTCAGGCACATCCCCGACATGTGCTTAAATATAATATCTATAGGCAGGCTTGATGATGAAGGTTTCCAAAACAATTTTGGAAATGGAAAATGGAAGCTTACCAAAGGCTCCCTTATCATTGCGAGAGGACATAAACTCTCAAAACTATATGTGATGCAAGCCAAGGTCTCTGATGAATCTATAAATGTGACGGAAAATGAAAATACCGCACATTTATGGCATAAGAGACTTTGCCATGTTGGTGAAAAAGGGATGTCTAAATTGGTAAAAGATAAAGTTTTACCTGATTTAGATAAGGTATCATTGAAGAAATGCGAAGATTGTCTAGTTGGGAAACAGAACAGAGTCTCTTTCCATAGTTCTCCACCTTCCAGAATGGAGAATGTTTTAGATCTTCTTCATTCAGATGTGTGTGGTCCACTACCGAAGTCACTTGGTAGAGCCAGATATTTTGTGACCTTCATCGATGATCATTCGAGGAAGACCTGGGCTTATACCATTAAGTCCAAGGATCAAGTACTAGAAGACTTCAAACAATTTCATGCCTCAGTTGAGAGAGAAACTGGGAAGAAATCAAGTGTGTTCGCACAGATAATGGCGGAGAGTATATTGGATCATTTCATGCTTTGAAAAAGCATGGTATTAGACATCAAAGGACGCCTCCAAAGACACCACAGTTAAATGGTTTAGCTAAGAGGATGAATCGAACTTTGATAGAAAGAACAAGGTGTTTACTCTTTCATTCAAAGCTAGATAAATCTTTTTGGGGTGAAGCACTACTTACAGCAGTGTATGTGCTAAACCGCTCACCATGTGCTCCACTTCAATATGAAGTTCCGAAGAAAATTTGGTCAGGCAAGAATGTTTCTTACAAACATTTACGAGTTTTTGGGTGCAAAGCCTTTGTTCATGTTCCAAAGGATGAAAGGCAAAAGCTTGGTGTAAAAACACGGCAGTGTGTGTTTATTAGATATGGTCAAGATGAATTTGGCTATAGGTTTTATGATCCAGTGCAGAAGAAGCTGATTAGGAGTCGAGATGTTGTCTTTATTGAAGATCAAACCAATAAGGATATAAATAAGCAAACAAAGAAGGCTTTACTCCTACAGATGATCCAACAAGCTTAAGGTTGAATTCTCCGACAGAAGTACCAACTCAAGTTGAAGATGAGGTTCATGATGACCATCCGCAAGATGCAGATGATGGAGGTATTCCCCAAGAAGATGAACCAGAAGAAGAGGATGTTGATGGTGGTCACACTCAACCACCAATAGCTGGAGAGTCTCCAGTACCCTTAAGAAGATCTAGTAGAAATGTGCAGCCTTCTACTAGGTCCCAGTTGATCAGTGGGTTACACTGACTGACGGGGGAGAATCGGAAAGCTTCAGTGAGGCAATGAATAATGAAAACATTAGATAGAAGCCATGCAAGATGAAATGAAATCCTTGCATGAGAATAAAACGTTTGGTCTAGTGAAGTTGCCTAATGGTAATAAAGCGTTGAAAAATAAATGGGTGTTCAGAATCAAACATGAAGAGCACGGAGTCCATCCATGCTTTAAAGCGAGATTAGTCGTCAAAGGCTTTAGTCAAAAGAAGGGCATTGACTTTGACGAGATATTTTCACCTGTTGTGAAAATGACATCCATTCGTACTGTGCTAGAGCTAGCTGCAAGTCTCAATTTGGAAATTGAGCAAATGGATGTGAAGACTGCCTTTCTTCATGGAGAACTAGAAGAAGAAATTTACATGGAACAACCAGAGGGTTTCAAAGTGAAGGGAAAAGAGGATCATATCTGCTTTATATGAGGATCATGTCTGCTTTATATGGCTTGAAACAGGCACCAAGACAATGGTATAAGAAGTTTGAGTCTATTATATGAGAGCAAGGCTTCAAGAAAACTACTGCAGATCATGTGTGTTTATTAATAAATTCTCTAAAAGTGATTTTATTATCCTTCTACTCTATGTAGATGATATGCTGATCATTGGAAAGAATATTTCAAGAATCAACAGTCTAAAGATGCAACTGAGTCAGTCTTTTGCAATGAAAGACTTAGGATCAGCAAAACAAATTCTTTGCATGAGAATTACAAGTGATAGAAGCGCCTGGAAGCTTTGGGTATCTCAAGAGAAGTACATTGAAAAAGTACTTCAAAGATTCAATATGGACAAGGCTAAAGTGGTTAGTTGTCCACTTGCTAATCACTTTAAATTAAGTTCCAGTATGTGCCCTTCTACTGACAAGGAGAAGGAAGATATGGTTAGAATACCATATGCCTCAACAGTTGGGTGCTTGATGTATGCTATGGTGTGTACACGACCAGATATTGCTCACTCGGTTGGAGTAGTGAGTCGGTTCCTTTCAAATCCTGGAAAGGAACATTGGGCAGTTGTTAAATGGATTCTTAGGTATCTTCGAGGTACATCCAAAATATGCTTATGTTTTGGAAAGGCCGAACCTATGTTAGTTGGATACACAGATGCAGATTTAGCTGGCGATGTTGACTCAAGAAAGTCTACATCAGGATACCTAATTACATTTGCAGGGGGAGTTGTGTCTTGGCAGTCAAAATTGCAAAAGTGCATTGCATTGTCTTCTACAGAAGAAGAATTTATAGCAGCAACAGAAGCTTGCAAAGAGTTGTTATGGATGAAGGAATTTCTTAAAGAACTTGATGTCAAACAAAATAAGTTTGAAATGTTTTGTGACAATCAAAGTACCATCCATCTTTGCAAAAATGCCTTTTTTCAAGCAAGGTCCAAACATATCAATGTAAGATATCGTTGGATAATTGATGCATTGGAGAAGAAGCTGCTACAACTTCAAAAGATCCACACTGATGAAAATGGATCGGATATGATGATAAAGATTTTGCCAAGGAAGAAGTTCGAATATTGTCGAACAGCTGCAGGAATGACAGAACTCTCCATTTGTCGGGAGGGAGAGAATTGTTGAGTGAGTTCCTCCAAATGGAGGGCCCACATGTCAAAAGTTTCAAATATGGCAACTCTTGCAAATTGCCAAATTGTTGCCGTGTTTTTGTGGTCAAAAAGGGTGGCAAATTGCCACCAATCCACCTTTCTCATTGTCAACAATAGTAGGCATTTCTTGCCTATAAAAGGAGCTTTCAGCTCCTTCATTTAACAATAAAGAAGAGAGTAAAAAGAGAGAAAAATACAGAGAGAGCCATAGAGAGAAAATAAATATTTTCTTCTGTGAGGTATACCATAGACTATAAAATAAAATAGTCTGTGAAGAAAAATTAGAGCGTGTGCTTAGGAAGTATTATTTCCTAAAAGAAATAGTTTGTTCACTATTTTTGGTATTTTTCTCTGAGAGCCTACTATTTGTAATAGTAGAAGAAATTGTACACTTGTGCCTACTATTTGTAATAGTAGAAGAAATATAGTAGAAGTGTTGATTTGTGGACGTAGCCTAAAAGTTTTGCGTGAACCACGTTAAATTTTCTGGTATCCATTTTGCTTTATTTATTCCTCCTAAATTTTATTTCCTGCTCCGCTGCGTGGGCCCCAACAATTGTGATTGTCACAATGGTCTTCTTCCATCATGCTTGTTTGGAAGTGATGTGAGCAATTGTGTTTTAAAAATCAAGATACAAAATGTATAATTTCAAAATTGCAATAGTAAATAAGACTACTGAGGTGATTAATTCCATGAACAGTTTTTCAAAAACAAAATAGGAGCAAAATTAAGGAGACCATTGATTTCTAGTATTTAATGAGAAAAAATGTGATGGGAATAATGGAGGACGGAATGAAAGATCCTTCACTGAAGTCATTGAGATGCATCTAAACTGTAAGTGAATAAAGATAGTTTTGCAGTTTTGTTATCGTTGACTGTAAGCGTTATGTTAATGCTTTGAACTGTTTATACATATAGCTGTGTGATCATCAGAAAGATGTATCTCTTGCTCTTGATCGCGTTTCATTTTCTTTTTAGGAGTTGTTCAATCAATTTGCAGAATCACTTGAAAGGGCATGATTTCTCAGAAAAATGAAATCTCTACTTCACAATGAGGTAACTTTTTCTTTTCCTTGTAAGAAGAACTACATTATGCTTGGAAGCAAAAATATAAAAGGAAGATTTTCGAACACATTTCTTTTTCATTAAGTACCTTTATTTGTTGATCTTTGAGTTTTAACTTGGTATTTGAAGGTAATATTGATCACTAATGATTGATGGATGTTGCAATTTTCAGATATGAATTTTAATTGTCATTTTCCAACTTCATTCCTTTTTGTTTCTGATTCATTTGGCATTCTTTTCAAATTGAAATTGTCAAAATATTGAAATTGATTTTTGAAATCCTCCTTTACTACTCAGATTTCATACTTCTCACCGTGAAAATCTCTTGGCATTATCAAGCCTGGTACCAAAACCTACAACACAACTCCATCTCCAGAATCTCTTTCCCAAATTT
>JAPFFP010045365.1:0-11688 GCA_026153255.1 Solanum medicagineum | reverse complement strand
CCTTCTTTGTTGAAAAATTAAGCATGAGGCTAATTATGTTCTTATGTATAGATAGTAAAAGGATGAACCGCTTGATTTCTTTATACATTTGATTCTTTATATTTTGAATTTTCTTAGTGAAAATTTGAATTTTGTCACTAGTCGTAACTCTCAAGTATCCACCAATAAATTTGAACTCAATAAACTCAAATTTTAAAGGCGAAAAAGAAGAAAATGATTTGATTTTTATCTTGTTAATTTTCTCAACTTCTAAAATTTATTCAATTACCTACTTTCAATAACAAACTCATCATTTTTATTATCGTAACTCGATAAAAAGTCATCATTATGTTTGTCAAGGTGGTGGTGGGTGGATTTTCTAGATCATGTTCGTGGTTGTTTTCACTTATATTTATTTAGTTCAGTAAAGGGGTGTGAGATTGAAAAAGAAAAGGCATGATCAATTATAAAGAATCAATTTTTAAGTATTTAAAGTATGTTAGATGTAGTCTAGGGCATAATCAACTGTAAAGAATCAATTTCCAAGTATTTAAAGTGTGTTAGATGTAGTCTAGGGTCATAAAGGATTTTTACATCAAGCCAAGTCCAAAGAATTTCTATCGACTAAGTTTTCGTATGAGTTGATAGAAGGGTTAACCTTAAACGACCATATCTCTTAGATTATAATGAGTTAGGTATCCCATAACCTATCAAATTAAAGATCTTTGAATTATTTTTACAACGTATCTAATTTCGCCTTAATCGGATTTATAATAAAAAGTTATGACTATTTTACTAGAGACATGCAGAGCTATCTGAAATCCCCGATAGCTCTACGTCGTGGAGTGGACGCGGACTCTTTCGCCTAAGTTAAATGACGTCCTTTTATTATGTTTTGGGGTACTTTTATCCTACAACCTTCTGGGGGTTATTTTAATGTCCTAAAACGCATAAAACGCCAGTTTTTCATAAGAAAAACTTTGTCTTTCACTCTTAAACTTGAACACTTAAGAATCATCAAGAAACTCAATCAAGTTAGGGTTATCTTTCAAGATTTGTCATCAAGGTAAGTTATTCTCCATAAATTTCAAGCTTCCCAACTCAAATTTCTTCATCTATTCATGAATCTCTAATAGAATGTTAAATCATAACCTAGGGGTTTCAAGAGAATGAGTTCAAGAACTTCAAAAATGGATTTCTTCATTCTTCATCTTCAAGAATTAGGGTTCTTCATCAAGAATTCTAAAGATTTTAAGTTAAGAACTGAGGAATCAAAGAGATGCCTTTCAACTAATGTTTTTTCAAGTTCTTCCACCCTAGAAAGCCATAAAAGAAAATTTCTTTTCTCATGAACAAGCATTCAAGGTTCCAAGATCAAAGGTTTTGTCTAAGAAAGTTGTCACGCCTGCATATCTATAAAGACGAACAAGTACTTGATGCCGTCAAGGCCCGAGAAAACCAATATATAACCTGTACTATGCATATGATTATGACAACTACACAATGGTGACAAGTTCATACAAGTTGTAGAGATAAGAGAACAAAATAGGCAGCACTAAAACTTACATACCAGACTTAGTCGTTGAGGCCATAACTATTTAGAGACAAGATACAATTAAACTATATACAATAAGTCTACAAAGCCTCTACAAGATAACATAGGTCAGGACAAGCCTCGACTTACTTTAAACTATTATACAATACCAAAATGCATATATTACAGAGTCAATAAAGCCCTAGATCAAATTAGAGCTCACTAAAAACAACTGAGTATCGGGGTACGCCTACACTGGAGGTCTCCTAACTAGAGTACATGTACCTGCAACATGAATTGTAGCATCCCCCAAGAAGGATGTCAATATGAAATAATGCATTGAATATGTAAGGCAATAGCATAAGTAAAATGAAAACTCAAGTGAAATCAAGTAGCAATATAGAAATGCGCACATCATGATAAAAGACCACATTTGTTATATATGTGGAACTATGTACATTACATTATTTTCTTTACTGTTTAGTGCTTTATAATTCCTTAGGCATGTAATACCAGTGACCAGCTGATTAGTGGTAAAAAAGGATGGCCAATGCTAGTCATTTTAACCCCTCGGATACTATCCTTATAACTATACAAATTGGGATCGACTCATGCTAGGCTTTCGCTCTTGGGCTGCCACCCTTATACACAAGTGAGATTGACCCATGCTAGGCTTTTGCTCCTGGGCTTCCACCCACACACTATGAACATTGGTTCAAGTTATTCTTTAATACTTTGAGATTGTTACTTAGATGATCATGATGATTTTTAAGCTTTGGAACTATGTACCATTAATATAAGATAAGATAATGATCACTTAAGGTAGTACAGTAATATAAGAATCAAATGTGGCATTGACACACTACTTAGGAGTATAAATGACATAATTGGCTTTACGAATGCAAGTATATTCATCATGCTAGTGCATGGTAAAGCAAGACTATGGATTTACTAATAAATAATATTGTCACTATTGGAATAGCACTTGGGTAGCTCACTGATTGATAGTGACACGAGTATTAGATTTCATGCCAAAGAATATGGAATTGGATAACCTTATATACCTTGTCGTACCATCTCATTATTACCGTCAAGTAATCTTCTTTCTTTCGAAATATCTATCTATAATCAAGTAGGTGACAAACCTAGTATTAGGAATGAATAAACACATTTAGAAAGTTCACTCACGCCCACAAATACTACTCGGGCAGTAGTTGTAGTTACCAAACTAAGGGTGTTCCTTCAACTTCTTCTTCTCTAATTGCATTTGTGGTCACATTCCTTATCATCACATACATAAAACAACCCCTAAATATCATAATGTAGGAGGAACGATGTGAACTTATGATATCTAATCATCATCTCATGAGTTTCTACTAACATTACATTTTAAATTCTAAAATGAACTCACAATTAAAGTTAAAGAGGACTTTCCTCCATTACTGTCCCAATATGCACAAACCACCAGAAAACTTTCCCATAAGATTACATCATGTAAAAGGAACCACTCTGACCTCATTTGCACATAAACAACAACAACAACATACCCAGCAGAATCCTACAAGTGGAGTCTAAGGATGGGAGAATGTACGCAGACATTACCGCTACCTCGTAGAGATAGAGAGGTTATTTCTTGGAATCCCTCGTCTCAAAAACCCATAAGTAGAATAAACTAGATATGACAAAAAGGAAAAAAAATGGAATAGAAAGGGCGACTAATAACGGAAAGCACACAATAATATGTAAATACGATAGATTTAACACATATACAACTGATAATGATAACATATGATACAAAACACGACTACTCCTTGCTACCCTGCTATACCCCAAGGCCATACATCCACCTAACCTTACCAACCAATTAACTTGTTACTCTAATTCCTGACCTCCACTCCTTTTTATCTAAGGTCATGTCCTCGGTGAGATCAAGTTTCACCAAATCCTGTCTGATCACCTCCTCTCAATATTTCTTTGGTCTACCTCTACCCTTCTGTGTGTCTCGCAAAACTAACCTCTTGCACCTCCTAACAGGAGCATCGGTACTCCTTCTCTGCACATGCCCAAACCATCGTAGTCTCGCTTCCCTCATCTTATCAGCCACAGAAGCCGCCCCTAGCTTCTCCCGAATGGTCTCATTTCTAATCTTATCACTCCTGGTATGGCCACACATCCATCTCAACATCCTCATCTTTTATTGGCCAATACTCCGCCCATACAGCAAAGATGGTCTAACCACAATTCTGTAAAACTTACCTTTGAATTTGGGTGGTATCTTCTTGTCACACAATACTCCCGAGGCAAGCCTCCATTAAGTCCATGCTGCCCCAATATGATGTGCGACATCATCATTGATATCACCACTACTTTGGACGATGGACCCCAAATACTTAAAGTTTTCCCTCTTGGGGATAGGTTGAGTGGCAAGCCTCACATCCCTGTCTGATTCATCCCTCACAACACTGAATTTGCACTCCAAGTATTCTGTTTTGGTCCTACTCAGTTTGAATCCTTTGGCCTCCAAGGAGTATCTCCAAACCTCCAACCTATCATTAATTTTAATTCGAGTCTCATCATTCAGGACTATGTCATCTACAAAAAGCATACACCATGGAACCTCCTCTTGGATAGATCGCGTCAGCTCATCCATCACCAAGGCAAATAGGAAAGGGCTCAACACAGATCCTTGATGGAGTCCTATCTCAACAAGAGAATACCCTGAGCCTCCTCCCACCATTCTTACCTGAGTTTTGGCTTCGTCGTACATGTCCTTAATTGTCCTAATATATGCCACCGGGACACCTTTCACCTCTAGACACCTTCATAGGACATCCCTTAGAACCTTGTCATACGCCTTCTCGAGATCAATGTACACCATATGAAGGTCCTTCTTTCTTTCCCTATATTTCTCCACTAATCTCCGAACAAGATGAATTACTTTAGTAGTCGACCACCCCGGCATGAGTCTAAACTAATTCTCTGAAATAGACACTACTCTTCTCACCCTCATCTTCATCACTCTCTCCAAACCTTCATTGTATGACTTAGCAATTTGATGCCTCTGTAATTGTTACAGTTTTGAATATCCCCTTTGTTCTTGTACAATACAACCGTTGTACTCCTCTTCCATGCGTCAGGCATCTTGGCAGTCTTCATAATAGCATTGAACAACTTAGTCAATCACTCTATCTCATCCTTGACCATGTTCTTCCAAAAATCTATCGGAATCTCATCAGGTCCGATCGCCCTCCCTCTCTTCATCCTACTAATAGTCCTTCTAACCTCCTCAACTCTGAACCGCCTGCAATAACCAAAATCGTGATGACTTCCAGAGTGTGTCAACTCACCCAGCTAAATATCTCTATATTCTTTTTCATTTAAGAGTTTATGAAAGTAAGTTTGCCACCTTAGTTTAATAGAAGTGTCATCCACCAACACCTCACCCTCCTTATCCTTGATGAGGCAATTCTCTAATTAACTCAAACATAAGAGAGGGACAAAAGTGCAATAGCTTACCTTACTTATTGGGGATTCTTGCTCTCTTAACTTATATGTTGAAGAGAACCTTAGAAAACAAATTATTTTCAAGGAGAAAAATTGATGGAAAAGGATGGTCTTATTCCCTATTAAAAGGACCTGGTTCGGCCAAATTTCTCCTTCATTTTTTGCTATAATTTACCAAGGAGGTGATGTACCTACTTGGCCTTTTAACTTAGACCTTTATGGTCCCATCTTATTGGGCCTTGGTTGCCATTCTTCTCTTTTCCCTTTCACTTAGGCTGGGCCAAATTATCAGGTAAATGGTTAGTGACCTTGGGCCCTATAAGATGTCCAAACAAGTCTTAGTAAGGGCACACCTAGTTGGTCCTTTAGGCTAGTCAAAAAGTCTAAGTAGGTGATACATCCACTTGCTTCGTTAAGTCAAGCAAGCAACTCATTTATCTTACCTCATTTTCTAAATTTTAGTCACATATATTGTATCGTAATACTTTACTTTAGACTTTCAACTTAAATAGCACCTTATTATCTTGAATTTAAATACTTTCGTCGAGTTTAACTTAGACTCATACCCCCCGAAACATGTGAAACATCACAACACCTCTCCATCAAATTTAAACTATCACCACTTTGATGAAAAAAAAATTCTCCCTCACCTATACCATAAGGTTATGTCAAGTGTCATATAAATAGCACTAACATATAGAAAATATCAGGTATTACAAAAGCTAGTGTTCTTCTAATTTTAATTGTAATATCAATCTTCCAATTATGTAAGGCCACCTAAAATCTTACTTTCGTGCATAATCTATATTTCTTATCAAGAATGCAAGAGTCAAGTCAATTTCATATTTATGATCTTATGGAGAATAAAATCTTATTATGAAATCCTTATTATTTTGTTATTATGTTGTCAAGAGCTTCATTGTTAAGTACATCTTTATATATTCCTGAAGTATGATTATATTTACAAGAACCCCAGATGAGTTTTGAGAACCATTTTGTTATCATGCTTTAATTGCATTGAAAAATGATGAAATTACTACAAGCATTTGAGAAGTTTAAGTACAATTTGAGTTAAAAGATTTTCTTGAGATTGAGTTAAGAGACAAGTTTGAAAAAGGTTAGTTTAAAGAAAATATATTGAGTCAAGGCTCCAACTAGTATATTTTCAATTTTTATCCTAAAATTGATTTTTTATAGTTATTGAGTACAGTGCATGTTTTGAGAGTAGTATTGAGTATCGATGTGGATACAAGTTTAGATAACTCCAATCCCTTAAACTACGTAACCGATGTACGATAGGATTGTACCAGATGTGCAACTCATCATATGCCACTGAGATGACCCAGTTTAAATGGATGCATGAGTTAAGTTTCATCCCTTACCTTATCAAAGTATTGGATGGCTCAGGCAACATGGGCAAGAGATTGTATCATCCTGATGCTCATGGTGATAATTGTCTGTTGGAGTAACTCCCAAGCTAAAGTATATATTATTTTCAGATACAGACTGAGTTGTATTTATTTATGCATTAAATCAGATGTTTTACTTATTTTTCATTGCTTATGTTATTGAATTATTTTTTGGATTAAGCCTATGATTTGAGTAGTGTATCCTGAGTTTTCTTGTTTTGGCTATTTTACATACTGTACATTTCACATACTGATGTCCTTTGGCGTTGCATCATTTATAATGCAGATTCAGGTACCCATGAAAATAGCCATTCCGTAAGACAAGTTTCTAGAAGCAGTTGGGGATACCTTTTTACTTTTAGAGAGCTCTAATTAGCTAGTCCAATTTATTATTTTATAATCGGGTAGTCGTGAGTGTTGTTGCAGTATCTATCTTTAGTATAGTAGATACTTCATGGACAGAATTAGTAAGTTAGTCCAGTCTATTCATTCAAATATTTAAACATTATTATTATTTGAATCAAGAGATATTTCAGATTTTGTATAAAATATGATTTAGATTCTTTGAGTTTTATTATTTGTTTTAAAGGTTCATCTTGTAAAACTTCTACATACATGTTAAAGTCTCAGATGAATGAGTCAGTCAGGCCAAGTGTTCGCTTGGGACTAGCAATGGTTTCTGATTGTCGACCACGTCTATGGTGTCGGTTCGGGGTGTGACACCATAGGGGACTCACATGAACCATGTATCCATCGGAACTATTTTCCTTCGACATTTATCTTTCATCTATAACCGAAACTATTTCGCTTTAGCTTCTTATTACACTTTGCCGAAATCATTTTCCTTTGGTATTTTTATCATTTCTTCTAAATAATTACTCAACTTTGATTTTGTATCAATAGTGGTACTCAATCAAAGTCTCAATGCAATACATTAATCAAATTTCAAATAGACATGAAAATATGCAAAGATCCACATAATTCATACATTCAGTAATCATATCAAATCAATTACATCATCACTCCAAATATATAATCATTACCGATTTAGTTATTCACAAGTACTATCACATTTTTTTAGGTTTTCAATAGTCCATTTATCATCATCTTTCAAGCCTACTCACCGAGAGTCACTATTATATCAAGCTCCTACAATATTCATTTCAATATAACACTTATAATGCCACAATAATCACTTTCAACACTTGAGTCAATTTAGGAAATATATAATGATCACGAGAACCACAAAATCAATCAATTATCTCAATTACAAGAGTCAACATCATCAACTACCATCATTCAAATACTTAGGCAACACTATTAATCACATATCAAGACACAAATTTAATTTTTACACATCATTATATCACCATTTATTATCCTGTCACCTTTATTGAGTCAATTCATGATCAACTTGTTCGATGTCGCATTTTCATTACTCCCCAACATTCAACCAGGAAATACAAGGTTCAACACAATTAATTACAAGTTAAAAATTCACTTGTCTTAGCCAAAAATTATGATCATTGCATGTTATTTTTCTCCTATAAATACACTCCAAAGCACTACAATCAAGTCAAATAATGGTTCACAATCAAATTTCAAAACTAAAGACACCAAAATCATGAAATTTGGAGAAGAGATGTAAAATGGTCCAAAAGTTTGATGTCAAATTTGAGGTTAAAATCTGAAAACTTTCAGATAAAAATATTCTTCATGTAATTAGGAGTTTATTGGAGAAAATCATTTCGAAAAAGGAGTTAAAATGAGCTCATAATCGCCATTTTTGGTTAAAAATTTTGAGTTTAAGAAAAATCTCAAATTTTTTCCATTGAAATCCCAAATTTTTATGTTAAAATTAAGAATTAATTGATGGGAAGTGAAGATATAAGTTAAAAGTATCTCACCTATAGATTTTCTCACAAAAATTGCTAAATGAATATCACGCCCAAAGTCCCGTTAAGGCGGACTGGCACCCGTTGCCGATAAGGCTCGAGAGAGTCAACCTGTATCCCTGCGCTTTCTATACATATTATAAGGGATTTTTACATTCAACATGCCTTTAAGAAAGTAAACAATAATAACAAGCAAAAAGGAAATGAATATGGCTAGGCTATTCGGGCCATAGTGTCTAAAGTACAAGGCATGACCACACTTTAATTTACATAGTCTACAAAGCCTCTAGATAAGGAAAAGTATCTGATAAGGGTTGGGACAGGTCCCGCCTCGGCTAATTATACAACACAAAAATATAAGCTCTAGATACACAAAGCCCCGAAGCAACCTGGAGCTTGGTAACAGCAGCTCGATATCCTGTACTCCTACTGGGGAGATCTACTAACACATGTACTTGTAACATGAAATGCAGGTCCCCCGTAAGGGACGTCAGTACAAGATAATGTACTAAATATGTAAGGCAAGAAATACTGTATATGAAGTAACAACTCAAATGAAACTATGCACTGGTGTAAGACAAGAGATCACCCTTAGTTATACTGTGGGATCATGTACTCTATGCTCTTTTTATTACTTTACCTTTACTGTATAATTTGTGCACAACAAGTAATACAAATGACCAGTTGATCAGTGGTAACTCTATATCGGGATCGACCCTGGCTAGGCTTTTCCTTTCACCCCTTGGGCTACCCCCTCCCCGTGATAGGATCGACCCTGGCTAAGTGATTCTTCTACCCCTCGGATTACCACCCATCAATAAGCAATATACTTTATCTTTCAATTGCTTTTGAGATGATTCTTTTGGTGGTCATAGTATTGGAACTGGAGGAATGTAGATACATCATATGACATGTAAATAATCACAAAAGACAACACCATAATGAAACAGCATATCATGTTTCATTTGCATAGTACTAGTATTGTAAGATATGGGGTGTTACATCCTCCCCCCTTGGGAACATTTGTCCTCGAATGTTATCACAATTGGATAGCTTAACCAAGTTTAAACCTTTACTTACACAAAATTTTGACAACATACTAAGTATTCAATCACACGTACCTATTAGTGTTCTAATTCTGCATGTTGGACTTCCTCTTTAGCTTCAAATAAGTAAGGGTATTTTGATTTTATCGCGTCCTCGGCCTCCCATGTTATTTCTTCTATTTGCTGGTTTCTCCAAAGTATTTTTACTGAAGTTATTTCTTTATTTCTTAACTTCTTAACTTGATGATCTAGAATAGCAATAGGTACCTCTTCATATGTGAGATCTTCTGTAAGCTGCACGTCTTCAATAGGAGTGATACGGGATGTGTCACCTATGCATTTTCGAAGCATTGAGACATGGAAAACTGGATGAACCATTGAAAGCTCTTGGGGTAGCTCTAGTTCATATGCAACCTGCCCGAACCTCTTAATAATTTTACATGGCCCTATGTAACGTGGGCTCAGTTTTCCTTTCTTACCAAATCTCATAACCCCTTTCATTGGAGACACTTTTAAAAATACCTAATCCCCTACTGAGAATTCCAATCCTCTCCTTCTAGCGTCCGCATATGATTTGTGATGACTTTGGGCTATTTCTAGCCACTGCTATATTACCTTAACTTTTTCCATGACTTGTTGTACTAGATCTGGCCCAAGCAAGGTAGTTTCACCCACTTCAAACCATCTAATTGGCAATCTACATTTCCTTCAAAGCTTCATAAGGTGCCATCTTAATACTCGCGTGGTAGCTATTATTATAGGCAAATTCAATAAGTGGCAAATCGTCCACCCAACTACCTTTAAAGTCCAATGCACAAGCTCGCAACATATCTTCAAGTGTTTGAATGGTGCGTTTTACTTGACCGTTTGTTTGATGGTGGAAAGTTGTACTCAAATTCACTTGTGTCCCTAAACTCCTTTGGAAGGACTTCCAAAACTTTGCAGCGAATTGAGCCCCCCGATCAGAGATAATGGAGATTGGGACTCCACGTAGCCTGATTATCTCTTTGAGGTATAGCTTGGCATACTTTTCAGCTGTATAATCACTCCTAACTGGCAAGAAGTGTGCTGACTTTGTGAGTTTGTCAACTATTACCCATATGGAATCAAACTTCTGAAATGAGCGAGGTAACCCGGTAACAAAATCCATATTGATCATATCCCACTTCTATGTTGGAAGCTCTATACACTGCATATAACCTCCTGACTTTTGGTGTTCTACTTTCACTTATTGGTAATTTAGACATTGAGCCACAAATTCTGCAAGGTCCTTTTTCATGCCTCCCCACCAAAATATTCCCTTCAGGTCATGGTACATCTTAGTTGATCCTGGATGGATGGAATATCGGGAATGATGAGCTTCTTCCATTATCCTCCTTCTTAATCCATTAATATCAGGCACACATAATCTATTTTGGCAGTAAAGTACTCCATTTTGTGTAAGGTCAAAGCCCTTTATCGTACCTTGACTCACCTTTTCCTTAAGTTGTCGTAGAATAGGATCCTCGAACTGTTTTTCTTTTACCTCTATTACCAATGAAGATTCCGCAGCATCATGCACGACAACCCCTTCCTTTGAAGTCTCAAGAAGGCAAACTCCCAAACTAGCTAGTTGTCGTAGATCCTTAGCCACTCCTCGACTTACCATGGCCTGGTCACCAGTATTCATGACTGCCTTACGACTCAAAGCATCGGCTACCACATTTGCTTTCCTCGGGTGGTAAAGTATATCAACATCATAATCCTTTATCAGCTCTAGCCATCTCCACTGTCTTAAGTTTAGGTCTTTCTCCTTAAATATGTATTGCAAACTCTTATGATCAGTATATATGTCAACGTGAACCCCATACAAATAGTGGCGCCATATTTTCAAAGCGAATACAACCGCTGCTAGCTCAAGATTATGAGTTGGGTAGTTTTTCTCATGTTGTCGTAATTGTCTAGATGCATAAACAATTACCCTGCCATGTTGTGTCAGCACACACCCGAAGCCAGCTCCTGAAGCATCACAATACACTACATACCCTTTGGTGCCTTCTGGAAGTACTAGCACAGGTGTAGAAGTTAGCTTATTTTTCAGCTCCTAGAAACTCCTTTCACATGCATCATTCCATTGGAACTTGGTCGCCTTATGTGTCAACTTTTTTAGAGGTGTAGAAATAGAAGAAAAACTTTCAACAAACCTTCTGTAATAACCTGTCAACCCTAGAAAGCTCCGACTTCTGTGGGTGTCGTTGGCCTTGGCCAATCTTTCACAGTCTCTATCTTTTGTGAATCAACCCTTATTCCCTCATCAGACACAATATGACCCAAGAATGCCA
>JAPFFP010045364.1:0-11692 GCA_026153255.1 Solanum medicagineum | reverse complement strand
GGGCCCGTTTTGATGGTATGTTCCAAAGTCACAAGGGTAGCCGATTTCACCAAGGCCAAGGGTATTCTCATGCTCCAAGTGGGAGGTTTGCCAATGACTACCCAAGGTCCCAAGAGGGTTGTGGTGTGATGCCTAGACTCGTGTGTCCAAAGTGTGGTATGGGTCATGGTGGCCCATGCTTGAGAGATACCAATGCTTGTTTTGGTTGTGGGGAAGTAAGCCACAAGATGATTGATTGCCCACGAAATCGGCACAAGGGTAAGGATGTTCGTCTTCAAGGCCGGGGTGCTAATGTGGTTCCTTTGGGTAGAGGAGGCCAACAAGGTGGTTCCCCAAAGCACAATCGGTTTTATGCTCTCCATGGGAGGCAAGGGGTTGATGAGGTGCCCGATGTCGTCACTGGTATATTAAAAGTCTTTGATTTTGATGTGTATGCATTTATAGACCCGGGTGCCACTCTTTCTTTTGTTACTCCTCATATTGCCAAAAGGTTTCATGTTGAGCCCGAATTGTGGTGTGAGTCTTATGAAGTGTCTACTCCCATTAGTACATCTATTGTTGCTAGAAAGGTCTATTGAAATTGTCCTGTTTGCATCTTGCATAAAATATTGCCTTGTGATATTGTTGAGTTGGATATGGTTGATTTTGATGTTATTCTTGGGACGGACTGGTTGCGCGTATATTATGCCTCTATTGATTGTAGAACCCATAGGGTCAAATTCCAATTCCTGAATGAACCCGTCCTTGAGTGGGAGAGTCATGATGTAGTGGTCAAGGGTAGGTTTATCTCTTCCAAAGTTTGATCTCTAATGGGTGTCTCTATCATCTTGTGAGTATTAGGGATGTTGAAACACACACCCCCCATGTGCTTCGAAATGCCCCATAATCATAATTTCTATATATCTCAAAATTCGTGCGTGATTTCAGAAATTCGACTTCATATTCTTGATCGGGGGGCAAAATTGAGTGGGAAATGGGTAAAATTCGGATTTTAGAAGACCCATAGCGAAAAATAATATTTGCTAATTAGTCACTTTCTAGTGTGCATCCGCATTGTCACAATCCGGACCTAAGTCCTAGGTGTGACACGACGAATGGGAAACCAAGAGTCCCCAAATAAGGCTCAAGATACAAAAACTCACATCATCAGTTCGGAAGCGCACACAAAACACAAATAAAAACACAATTCTACGGGATGGGGAAATAGGACTCACTCTATGGGAGCATTCTCGGACTTAGGATCTTTCCATAACAATATATAACAAGCCATCAATCACACAACCAACTCACATGATGATAGTCAAAGATAGTTAATACATAACATAGACTTAAGTCATATCACATAGCATAAAACATAAAGAGGTTTAAAAGATGCTCAACAGTGCCTCTACATAGAAGGTTTGGGGGCCAAGACATTCCCCAGGCTCACCCTCAATACATAAGGAGATGAAAAGTAACAAAGGTAGATAGACGTTGGATCGTCCTTGGAAGATAGGACTCACCACTACAAATAAACTTGGAATCCGAGCTAAGAGTCAAATGGTTGATGATCGAAGTCCTCGGTCCCTACATGGTGAAATCATGTAGGCAAGAGTATATGTTAGTACATTTGAATGTACTAAGTATGCAGGATGCAATGCAAGAACTTATTCAAATCTGCATATCAATGTTAGATGACAAGGGCACATATTATAGAAGGAGATATATAACAAGAAGTGTAGTATAGCAAGATGTCATGAAACCAATTATTCATGAGATGCAAATGATGCCCATATACATAGTGGGGATGTGACCTCAACCGACATAAGTAAGACCAAGAGAGCTATTAAAATTCTAGTGATTATCCCTCATCAGTAAAGAGGTAGTTTACTTGCCAAGGGTAAACCATGCTTCATCTCACGGGCCTCCCATTTTCATATGAAGCAACCTTCCTTATGGGCCTCTCATTTCGGATAGGATTTTCATATCAAAACATATCATATCATATCATTCCTTCTCCTTACAGGCAACCCATTTCGGAGGCATCTTTCCTTACGGGCCTCCCATTTAGGAAAGGAAGCCTATGCTAGGCATATAGTTCGAGGAAAGAGAGAGAACCCTCCTTCCATTGGTGCTAAGTCGTCATCCCAAAAGAATATTTATAATATACGTAATTATAAATGCTTTCAAGAGATAACAAGTCTTTCTAAAACAATTCAATGCACAATTGGACTTAAAAGCCAAACATCATTCATAATAGTTCATACTTAGGCTCAAATGCCAAAACCATACTTCCGTAGTCATAATATTCACGCATAGGAATAGCCCATTCATATACAAAATGATGCAAGAACCCAAAATGCTCAAAGAGCCATAATTAATAGACATATATGTGATCACATTCTTGTCATAACCCATATCTTATCAAAATCATATCATATAACAAAATTGGGCTTAACCCACTTCATAATTTCCACAATAATCCATGTACATGAATGCATATGCTATGAATAATGAGAGAATGGCATGGGTAATTACGATTCTATCTAAAATCCAAAACATAATATGAAACTCAAGTGAAAACATAATTAAATCCACATTTAAAAATCCTAATATAATCACCCATGCATAAACAAGCCTTAAAGGGGACATGCATACTTATAATTCCATAAACCCAAAGTAAATCCTTATATAAAAGTTTAAATCACCTTAAAATCATCAAATAACACTACCCATGCATTACTAGAATTTTAGGAATCATAATATCCAAAACCCCGATTTAAAGTAAGCTAGAAATTTGTAAAATTGCTTGAAAATAGTTTGGGTCTCCTTGATTGGAAGGTAATCAAGGATCAAACCACATACCTTCACTAAGATGAAGAAACCCCAAAGAATTTTGAAGAAGGGTTGAGTTCCCAAGCTCAAATATTAAAATCTCCAAGAGTTCTTTAGTGGAAAGCTTTTCAGAGGTTTTAAAATATGAAAAGTGATTTTGAATGTTTGAAATAGGTTTTAGGTCTTTAGATGACCTTAATAGCATAGGAATTTCCAAAGGACCAATAGAAATAACAGAATTTATGAAAATGCCATCAATGAATCCGAGTAAAACTTTATCATAAGTCATTTGACTAGAGGGTAAACAGCTCATATGGCACTCCACAGTCTGTGTGGAGTGCCCATGAAACAACATTTAGAAAACTATCCAAAAATTTTGATCTTGAACCAACACTAAGTATTTTTCAGACGAACCACCAAATGGACACCCTACACGACCCGTTTGGAGCTACACGGTCCGTGTGGTGCTCTGGTCTCCCTAACCTTAGGAAAATTTCGTGAAAACATTATGAGACGGTGACCCTATACTTAGAATATTTTCACTCTGGAAGCTTCACGGAAGGCCAAACAAGCCTTCTCACACCACACAACCCGTGTGGTCTCCCTTAGCCCCAATGATGGGGTTTTCAAGCATAGACCGCTCCACGGCTCCTCCACACAACTCGTGAAGTGTCACATGGCTCATGTGGGATTCCAGTGAAGCATGTCTTAGCTTGCAACACCACCCCAAGTCCATCATGCAAGATTTAAGGCCAAGTGTGGTCTCACTTGAGGTGACACGACTCGTGTGACCCAACACTGGCCGTGTGGTCACACACACTTGGTCCACATTTTTGCCCAAAACGAGATTCTCAAGGTCCAACAACGTACGACATCCAAGTCATTACATCATCTCCCCCTTGGGAACATTCGTCCCTGAATGTGCAGAACAAGGCTTGAAAGGCTTGAGTTACAACATGAAACTCTCAAACACAAGAATCCATGCATAGTTCATCATTGAAATCATAAAGCTATTAAATCTCATGCCAAAACGAAATAAAATCATTCAAAACATCACAAAACCATTTTTAATACACATGTAAGCATGTCATACCATGAGACTCAAGAAGGAAAGAATTGGAACCAATGAGAAAGGAAGAACCTAATGCCTTAGGCTTGCCTAGATTGGAAAAGATGGGGGTACTGCTTCATCATGTCCAACTCCGCCTCCATGTAGCACTCTCCACATGTTGGTTCCTCCAAAGCACTTTTACCGATGCCACGTCCTTCTTACGAAGTCGTTTCACTTGTCTATCCAAGATTTCTACCAGCACCTCCTCATAAGACAAGTTATTCTCAACCTCAATGCCCTCCAAAGGCACAATAGTGCTAGGATCACCAACCATCTTTCTCAACATGGACACATGGAAGACCGGGTGAATAGTACTCAAATACAGGTGTAACTCCACCTTATACGACACATTCCTAATCTGCTCAATAACTTCATAAGGGCTTACATACCGGGAACGTAGCTTCCCCTTTTTGCCAAAACGCATCACTCCCTTTATAGGTGAGACTTTCCCAAACACCCAATCTCTAACTTGGAATTCAAGATCCCTCTATCTAGTACCTGAATAGGACTTTTGGTGACTTTGTGTCGTCTTCAACCTTTCTCTAATCAAGTTCACCTTCTCCATAGCCTCCATCACCAAGTCCGGGCCAATCAAAGCCACCTCCCCTAACTCAAACCACCCCACCGGAGACCTATACCTCCTTCCATACAAGGCCTCAAACGGGGCCATACCAATGCTAGGATGGAAGCAATTATTATAAGCAAACTCAATAAGTAGGAGATGGACATCCCAATTACCTTTGAACTCCAACACATAAGCCCTCAACATATCTTTCAAAGTTTGAATCATCCTTTCAGCTTGCCCATCGATTTAGGTACGAAAGGGGTGCTCAACTTGACCTTAGTGTCAAGTCCCTTTTGAAATGACCTCCAAAAGTGAGAAGTAAATTGGGTACCCCGATCCAATATGATAGACATAGGCATATCATACAACCTTACCAACTCTCAGAAGTATAACTTTGCATAGTCTTCGGCACCAAAAATAGCTTTAGCCGGTAATAAATGAGCTGATTTTGTCATCCGATCGACAATAACCCAAATGGAGTCAAATTGTTTCCAAGTCCGAGGCAACCTAACCACAAAATGCATACTTATGTCCTCCCACTTCCAAGTAGGAATCTTAACGTCTTGAGCCAACCCACCGGGCCTTTAATGCTCCACTTTCACTTGTTCACAAATTGGGCATTTGGATACAAACTTGGCTATGTCGCTCTTCATACTATGTCACCAATACACCCCTTTCAAATCCTAATACATTTTAGTGGACCCTAGGTGAATAGAATGATGAGTACCTCAATATTCTTTTCGGCAACCAAGTTCTTCAATTCAACCAAGGATGGATCTAAATTTTACTTAGCCTTCACATCAACGACCACTGAGGATTTAGCCCCATTTAGAACATGTATACCACCATAATTGGAAACGGCAACTCTAACACCCAATCTAGTGAAACGATGAACATCCCTTACCAACTTCTTCTTCTTCTCCTCAACATGAGCCATGCTTCCCATAGAAAGCCTACTAAGAGCATCGGCTACCACATTTGCCTTTGCTGGGGTGATGTAGAACACTCATGTTGTAATCCTTTTAGGAGTTCCAACCATCTCCTTTGTCTTAAGTTAAGGTCTCTTTGAGTGAACACATATTGCAAGCTCTTATGATTAGTAAAAACATCAACATGCAGCCCATACAAATAGTGCCTCCAAATTTCAAGGCAAAAACCACCTCCGCTAATTCAAGGTTGTGAGTCTGGTAATTACGATCATGCACCTTCAATTGCCTTGATACAAAAGCTATCACTTTACCATGTTGTATAAGTACAAAACCCAACCTAATCCAAGAGGCATCACAATACACCACAAACCCATCCAAACCATTTGGTAGAGTCAAAACTAGAGCCAATGTAAGTCGATTCTTCAAAGTTCGGAAACTCTTCTCATACTCATCTGACCACACAAACTTAGCTTTCTTTTGGATCAACTTAGTTAATGGAGATGCAATGGACGAGAACCCATCAACGAATCTTCTAAAATAACCCACTAACCCAAGAGAGCTTCGAATATCTGAAGGAGTCAACAGTTTAAGCCAACTCCTAACCGCCTCGATCTTCTTCGGATCCACCTTTATACCATCATCGGATACCACATGACCCAGAAAAGCAACTTCACCCAACCAAAACTCACATTTGCTAAATTTGGATACAACTTCTTCTCTCTCAAGGTTTGCAAAACCCACCTCAAATGATCCATATGCTCTTGTTCACTTCAGGAATAGATAAGAATATCATCAATGAAGACAACCACAAAACTATCAAGGAATGACTTGAACACCCGATCCATAAGATCCATGAACATGACTGGAGCATTAGTTAGGCCAAAGGACATCACTACAAACTCAAAGTCCCCATATCTCGTCCGAAAGGTCATCTTGGGAATATCACATTCTCTAGCCTTTAACTGATGATACCCAAAACGAAGGCCAATCTTCGAAAAGTGAGTAGCCTCTTGAAGTTCGTCAAACAAGTCATCGATCCTAGGCAATGGATACTTATTTTTAATGGTCACCTTATTCAATTGCCTATAATCAATATACATCCGAAGAGATCCATCTTTCTTCCTTACAAATAACATTGGAGCACCCCATAGAGATATACTTGGCCTGATGAAACCCTTCTCTAACAAATCTTTCAACGGATCCTTCAATTCTTTCAAATCAGTTGGTGCCATATGATAGGGAGGAATAGAGATAGGTTGAGTATCCGAAAGAAGATCTATGCCAAAGACTACTTCCCTTTCGGGAGGAATCCGAGGCAAGTCTTCGGAAACACATCCGGAATCTCATTCACCATCGGAACGGACTCAAGAGTAGGCAATTCAGACTCTATATCCTTAACCCTCACTATGTGATATATACACCCCCTGGAAATCATTTTCTGAGCTTTAAGGTAGGAAATAAACCGACCCTTAATAGCGGAGTCACTGCCTTTCCATTCAAGAATGGGCTAATCGGGAGGTTGGAACTTGACCTTCTGAATTCTACAATCTATAGAGGTATATGATGCATGCAACCAATCCACCCCAAGAATTACATCAAAATCATACATTTCAAGTTCCATAAGATCACACGAAAATACCTTATGCAACACAAAAATAGGACAACCATGATAAACCCTATGTGCAACATCGATTCACCCACGGGAGTATAAACCAAATAAGGCTACTCAAAAATTTCGGACCCACACCAAACTTAACAGCCAACAGAGGAGTCACAAAAGACAAGTTTGCACTTAGATAAAGCAAAGTATAAGTATCAAAATTAAAGACTTTTAACATACCAGTCACAACATTCGGAGCCTCCTCGATCTCCTGACATACACCAAGAGCATAGAATCTGTGATTCCTCGGAGCAACACCTTGAGGAACTCTACGCCGACCTAGTTCACCTTGAGCCACCCAGCCTTGACCCTTTGGAGGATTCTTGGGACAATCAACATCCTTGTGATTCTTATCACCACACTCGGAACAAGCTCCCGAGATTCTCCAATAGTTACCTGTGTGATGCTTCCCACCTTTCAAACAAAAGGTATCCCTGTCCACCACCAACCGGTGCCCTAGGAGGAGGCACCCTAGCATTAGCAACTCGAGCACCTGAAACTTAGCCTTATTGGAAGCGGCCAAAACCACCACCTCGAGAGACAGAGAAACCACCATTAAAACGGGCCCTCTTAGGATCATGCATTCTCCTCCCTTTGAGTATGTCCCCTTTAATTTATTCGGCATAAACCATAAGTCTAGAGATGTCCATATCCCGATTAAGCATAGCCGTATGGCATTATTGTACAAGCAAGTCATAAATACCGAAAATGAACTTGTGCATTCTTGCATGAGGATCAGCCACAAATGTCGGAGCATACTTGGAGAGCTTGGTGAACTTGAGCACATAATCCCTCACACTTATATTACCCTACCTTAGGTTGATAAACTCGGTCATCTTGGATTCCCTAAGCTCAAGTAAGAAGAAATAAACGATCTAAAAAAGCGAGCGTGAACTCTTCCAAATTAACAGCATCACCATAAACACTCTCCATGGACCACTAAGTATACCACACGTGTGCTACATCCTTCAACTGATAGGCAGCTAGCCCAGCCCTCTCCTCCGAAGTGACACCCATGACATTCAGTACCTTGGAGAGCTTATCAATGAACTCCTGAGCATCCTCATCAGCCTTAGACTCAAAGAACTCCGAAGAATTCATCCGGGTGAAATCCCTCACTCTAGAAGTCGGAGTGGGATCCCAAGGCAGGTTGGTCTTCCTAGTCTGAGTAGTCACCACATGGGCAAGCATGGCAAAGGTCGTACGGAATTCACCATTAGAGGTAGGCTCATCCATAGGCCCTTGCGGTGCTTGACCCTCATTAGCAGGGGATGGTCTGGCAGGTCTACCACGAGGCATCTTTTGAAACAGAGCAAGGATACCATTCAAGGTCAAAAGCTAATCCAACTATTCACAACATGATATAAGACTTGAAGAAGTGAGACAATTCCTAAAATATCGTCATAGTCTCCCATTTATAAGCATGGTGCACTTCACGCCCATAAATAGGATCTCTACTTGACGCAGCACGTTGAACTCCGAGAATCATTTACAAACCTAGGGCTCTGATACCATCTTTGTCAAGACTCGGACCTAGGGCCTAGGTATGACACGGCGAATGGGAACCCGAGAGTGTCCAAAAAAGCCTCAAGATACCAAAACTCGCATCATCGGTTCGAAAGCTCACACAATACACAAATAAACACATAATTATACGGGATGGGGAAATAGGAATAACTCTATGGGGGCATTCCGAGACTTAGGATCTTTCCTTCACAGCATATAACAAGCCATAAATCACATAACCACCTCACATAACGATAGTCAAAGATAGTCAATACATAACATAGACTTAAGTCATATCACATAGCATAAAATGTAAGGAGGTTTACAAGATGTCAAACAATGCCTCTACATAAAAGGGTCGGGGGCCAAGACATTTCCCGGGCTCACCCTCAATGCATAAGGAGAGGAAAAGTAACAAACGTAGATAGATAGTGGATCGTCCTTGGAAGATATGACTCACCACTACAAATAAACTCATAATCCGAGCTAAGCATCAAACGGTGGATGATCAAAGTCCTCGATCCCTAGATGGTGAAATCATGTAGGCAAAAGTATGTGTTAGTATGTTTGAATGTACTAAGTATGCAGAATGAAATGTATCAACTTACCGAAGCTTGCATATCAATGTTAGATGACAAGGGCACATATTATAGAAGGAGATATATAACAAAAGGTGTAGTATTGCAAGATTTCATGAAACTAATGATGCATGAAATACAAATGATGCTCATATACATAGTGGGAATGAGACCTCAACCGACATAAGTAAGACCAAACGAGCTATTACTTGAAATTTTGATGATTACCCCTCATCAGTAAAGAGGTGGTTTACTTGCCAAGGGTAAACTATGCTTCACCTTACTGGCCTCCCATTTCGTATGAAGCAACCTTCCTTACGAACCTCCCATTTTCAAATAGGATTTTCATATCAAAACATTTCATATCATATCATATCATTCCTTCTTCTTATGGGCAACCCCATTTTGGAGGCATCTTTCGTTACGGGCTTCTCATTTCAGAAAGGAAACCTATGCTAGGTACATAGTTTGAGAAAAGAGAGTGAAACCTCCTTTTCTCGGTGCTAAGTCATCATCTCATAAGAATACTTATAACATACGTAATTATACATGCTTTCAAGAGATACAAGTCTTGCCAAAACTTTTCAATGCACAATTGGGCTTAAAAGCCAAACATCATTCATAATAGTTCATACTTAGGCTCAAATGCCAAAACCATACTTCTGTAGTCATAATATTCATGCATAGGAATAGCCCATTCATGTACAAGACGGTGCAAGCACCCAAAATACTCAAAGAGCCATAATCAATAGACATATATGGGATCACATTCTTGTCATAACCCATATCTTATCAAAATCGTATCATATAACAAAATTGGGCTTAACCCACTTTCCATGTACATGAATGCATATGCTATGAATAATGAGAGAATGGCATGGGTAATTAAGATTCAATCTAAAATCCATAACATAATATCAAAACTCAAGTGAGAAACATAATTAAATCCATGTTTAAAAATTCTAATACAATCACCCATGCATAAACAAGCCTTAAAAGGGACATGCATACTTATAATTCCATAAACCCAAAGTAAATCCTTATATAAGTTTAAATCACCTTAAAATCATCAAATAACACCACCCATGCATTACTAAAATTTTAGGAATCATAACATCCAAAACCCGGACTTAAAGTAAGCTAGAAATTCATAAAATTGCTTGAAAATAGTTTGGGTCTCCTTGATTGGAAGGTAATGAAGGATCTAACCCACATACCTTCACTAAGGTGAAGAAACCCCAAAGAATTTTGAAGAAGAGCTGAGTTCCCAAGCTCAAGTATCGAAATCTCCAAGAGTTCTTTAGTGGAAAGCTTTTGAGAGGTTTTAAAATATGAAAAGTGATTTTGAATGTTTAAAATAGGTTTGAGGTCTTAAGATGACCATAGAATAGCATAGGAATTCCCAAAAAACCAATCAAAGTAATCGAATTTATGAAAACGCCATTAATGAATCGGAGAAAAAATTTACTGGAAGCTGTTTGACTGGAGGGTAAACGGCTCATGTGACACTCCACGGTCCGTATGGAGTGCCCGTGAAGCAACACTTAGAAAGTTTTCCAAAAATTTTGATCTTGAACCAACACTTAGAATTTTTCGCACGAACCACCGTCTACACAACCTGTGTGGAGCCACATGGTCCGTGTGGTGCTCCCGTCTCCCCAACCTTAGAATACTTTCGCGAACAAAGTTACAAGATGGTGACCCCATACTCAGAATATTTTCACTCCGGAAGCTTCACGGAAGGCCAAACGGGTCGTCTCACAACACACGACCGGTGTGATTGGTCATGTGGCCTCCCTTAGCCCCAATGATGGGGTTTTCAAGCCTAGGCTACTCCACGGCTCCTCCGCACAACCCGTAAAGTGTCACACAGCTCGTGTGGGGTACCTGTGAAGTGTACCTTAGCTTGAAACACCACCTAGAGGATATCATGAAAGATTTGAGGCCAAGTGTGGTCTTACTTAAGGCTACACGACTCATGTGACCCCATACTGGCCATGTGGTCTCTTTTGAGACACAGTTGGTCTAAATATTTTCCTGAAATGAGATTCTGAAGGTCCAATGATGTCATATGATATCAGTGTCATTACACGCACCCCAGGCGCGATGCGGCTTGGGTGCAGACTAGCGCAAAAAGTCCTCCGTGTTTGGTCCACATCGCGGACTGGACGCGGACCAGTGTCAGTTTTTCCTCAGTTTTTGTTTCATCCAGGGGCCTTTAGGTAATGACCCAATGCCCATTTAAACATGAATACTTCTATACTTAGCCATTTTTCACCTTCAAACTCTCAGAAAACACTCTTTAAGCCCTCCCAATACACAATCAAACCCTCCATTCAATCTCTATAACTTCAAGAACTCACTTTGGATTTCAAGGACCCAAGTCAAGTCTCAAGTCTTGCACAAGTCCATTTCAAGAAATTCCAAGTTTAAGGTATGTGGGTCTTCATCAATGGTGTAACACCCCACACCTTACAATATTGGTACAATTCAAAGGAAACATGATATGAAAGGGGCAAGTGACGCTAA
>JAPFFP010045363.1:0-11692 GCA_026153255.1 Solanum medicagineum | reverse complement strand
ATTACTCAGTTTAGGAGAGTTAATACAGATTATCAAACTAGCGATTAAATACGCAATGACTTGTATTAAATTCATCCTTTAGGGAGGAAGGTCTAAGCAAGCACATAAATTTAATACTTCATTACCATTTAATCTTGGTAATTATGGGGAATAATACTTTCTTATTACCATAAATTTCCGTGCAATATATATATATAATCAGAAAATAGATTGAACACCCAGAAAATCATCAACTTTCTAATTGGTTATAGTCTATGAAACTCTCAAAATTGCACTTTCTGACCAAATCGAAAAACAATTGATTTTGCTGAAAGAACATTCTCAACTAATGTTGCCAATTAATCCTTATCATATACATATGAAAATAGAATAATAACAAAATTTTAGAATTAATTTTCCAAGAAAAACAATGTACACGTGAAACAAGCTACGTCAACAATTTGTGTTGATTGTTTTCAAGAAACACGGACCAATGGTTCAATATGTTAGCATGTAAATCAAAAGCAATTCCTTTAAAATTGTTTTCAATCAAGTTAGTGCCAACATCATCTTAAACAATTTCCTTAAAATTGTTTTCAACAATTAGTGCCCCTTTCTTGAAAAAAATAATTATCGTAATTGGGTCACTCTTAAAGTACACGGAAAGTGAGACTAGTGAGCCGCCACCATTAATCAACATTGAAAAATCTTTTCGCCCTCTTGTGATAAAAAACCTCAGCACGACACATATACAGTTGCACATACATATTTGTATTTAATCTATAAAGATGCAAGCAAGGTTCCTGATACCAGTTGTTGGAAAATAATACACAGCGGAAGCATTCCTAGGATCTTATAGTTTACATGAATAATAGATAACAATCACAAACACGCATTAGACACAAAGTATATAGAAAATTAATTCAAGAAATACCTCTTGAAGCGTGTGCAGATATCTTGAAGCAAACGAGACTCCAATCCACGGTCTTCTATAGCGATCCCAGATTAACGACAGAATCTCTCTATACTTGGGTAGGCAAGTATTGTAAACAATACTAATTCTTTTTTCTCTTTCTTTCTCTAGTCAATTTTCTAGGTTAGGAGAACCCATATTTATAGAGTACCTTTTCAAATCCAAAAAGAAGGAAAATCCCTTTTCTTGAAATACAAGAAACCTTCTTTAATTAGGAATAGAATTTCGAGTTCCAGTTAAATATGGGCACTATAGGGACCACAAAATTTATTACTGAGGCTTCCTATTATGGAAATAATTCTTTTTAATCTGAATTATTCTTACCATATAAATTACAAATTATTGCACTAAAAATTCATAATTACACACCTCTATTTATATTTTGAAATTCCCCATTAAACACTTATGTAATTCCCCATGTTGAGACTATAGATATTAATCAATAAATTAAATTACTGACGAACTTAATTTGATGATTAATTTCCTTTAGAGCAATACTTAACTTATTTTATGTGCCAGATTCATAAATCTACTGGCCGGGTTTGCACATGAAAACTTATAAGCTTCTCATTAAAGGTGTATCCTCAATCTCTATATTGAGACATGGATTCCATCAACTAACTAATTATTTCAACAATATATATTATTATCATCCAACTTACCAGGCATATTGACCCATCTCAGAATCTCACTTTTTAATAAATTAAAATGATAAGTAATAAATACAACTCATAATCGTTATATCAAGCTTAAGAATAGAAGTACATTTAGTAGTTTAGAGAACATGTTTTTATTAGTCAGTCCAAAATATCTATCTCTACTTGGTCCCGTTCAATACATACAAAATGTACTAGCACGAGAGGTTAGAACTATACCATTCTCATAATCGAGATAAATTACATATAATCTCATGCTACAATCTTCCCGATGGTTTGTCCAAATTTCCATCTAGATTGTGAACTATAATTTTAACTTATAAGAACTGATGATTTGATCTTCTGTGTATAAGCTCAAACTCTATACACCAAATCATCTGTTATATAAGTTAACGACACATATATGATAAATTGATCTGTTTAATGTAACACTTTATTGAATTAAATAAATTAATAATACTATATCTAAACGAATGGTTAATAGTATATCCTAACAATATGTTATTACTAAAATGCTTCTAATGTATTATAATAGTATTACAATCCAATTTATACTATTAGCTTGTTGCATTATAATCATATTCAAAAAGTTTGGGAGTATTATAATGATATTAATTTGAAATTTTGATATAATTAATATTTTTTTTACTAGTATTGCACTTTTTAATGTTACATCTAATTAATTAAGGTCCATAGCGTTATTATTAAATTGATAACAAAAGATAAAGACTTATATAATGTTATTAGTAAAGTGCTTATGATGTAGTATTACAAATGCATTATAATAGGTTGACATATTATAAGTGCATTAAAAATGAATTCCAATAGAATTATTTGGCATACTATTAGATTGTTGTATTATAATCATATTCAAAAGGCTTGGAGGTTTCATGTTATGAGCATGCATAACAGTTTGAGGATATTGTGAGTGTATAAATAAAGAGGTAAAGTTATTATTAAAGTACCATTGACGTATTATAATAATATAACAAATGAATAGGTTGATATATTATAATCATATTAAAAATGAATTTTAATAGGATTATTAATTATACTATTAGGTTCTTGCATTATAATCGTATTCAAAAAATTTAAGGAGTATTATAATGATATTAAGAACGCTTATATAATGTATTATAACAATATTTAGAAAAGCTTTATTATAATTGATGTAATGTTATTAAAATATTATTAAAATACTTTTGATGTATTATAATAGTATTGTATTATAATACTATTACAAATGAATTAAAATAGGTTGATATATTATAATCATATTAAAAAGAATTATACAAAATATATTCTAATCGTATTCAGAAAGCTTTTGTAACAAAAATACAAGCTTCTAAAAACACAAGTTTTTAATAGAACGCCTCGGTGCCACCAAAGCGTTGAAATTTTTGTAACAAAAACACAAGCTTCTACAAAAAATAGCTATTCAAAATATATGTTCAGCAAAAAAAGTTCCATCACGTACAAAAATAGTATTTAAAGCAATATTTAACCCTTCACTTTTTACATTTTGCCTGAGACTTCAAAAGTATGAAAACAACTGCTAACTACTTCTGTGTTGCACATCCTTTACGCTTGTAAACCTTTCATGCTTTCTCTTCATCATTAACAACACCACTCTCTTATTTTTTGGTTGCATGATCCCACAATAATGCTCCAAATCTCATTCAATAATACTCAACATCAAAGGACTCACGTGGGATCTGTTACTTTTCACTAAGATACTCAGCATATGCGGCAACATATACCCCACGATCTCTAAAAAATAAAGTAATCAATCTGTCTAACATACATTAAAAGTAAGTTACACTGATTTTAAATGAAAATCAGAAATCTTATACAAACTTACAGTGAATCTTCCTTTAGTCTTGGAAGCTGACCAGTAAGCATGTTGATGTCAAGTTTATCAGTCACTTTCAAATTTTTGTATTTAGGAGTACTTAGCAAATCTACTCGCTTCACATAGAATTTGGTTATGTCCAGATATAAGGGTAGAATTGTACAAAATATTTCCGCAATATTAGATACTTCATAGTTTCTGCCCCTTTTAGGAAAAGAGTCATACACATTAAGACAACTTTCTACAATATGAAACTCAATCAAACACCAATGATGATTTTCCTTGAGATTTACAGGTTACAGAACAATATCAACGGTGTCCCAAGAAACAACACCTAAACAAAGGGGGAATGACCAGTGTCAAATCAAAAAAAGTAACCAGTTTCTTAACACAATATATAAAGAAATATATTTTACCTATCAAAGTAGACCCACGTATATAACCAGCCACAGGATCAGTTACTTTTACAGTCAATCCTGTTTTGTCTTCATGAGACGCAACCAACTTGAAGAATATTTATTCAATTTTTGTCTTAAAAAATCAGTAGTAGTGAACCTCGCACAATTTGATCCATACTTGCTCTTCTTACGCAATTAATACAAAATTACATCAATGTTCTGTAATTTTATATCCAAAGTAATAAAATATAAACAAAATTTAAAGTCATATTAACTAGAATAATGTGCAGTAATTAACAAAAGTTAAAGTTGTGAAAACTAATCGAATTAGTCCACTGTTGTCCAAAATGCGCGAAATTGTAGAACTATTCCTTTTCTTTGATCAAAATAATACCCAAATCAAGTGCATGCTTAATCTCCTGAGCAACAACTACATACGGAGATTTTCTTCTACTTAATTAAAAAAACACAAGTTGGGTACATTCAAAAATAAGTATACTCAAAAGTTAACATTTAAAAGTTCACTAAATAGCTTCTTTGAAAGTCCTTCACGTAGCCAATTTGTAAAGGAACTGATCAAATTGCTATCAATATCTACCCCAATTTCAGTAGAAAAAGGGTGCTTTGTCCCAAAACATTGACAGGACACAGAATTAGTAACGCCAGAATCAAACTCTTGTAAAAATAGCGATTTAAGATGCTTCCCTGGATGTATCGTTCGACTTTCTTGTTCAGGTATAACTGATCTTTTAGTTGCATCCTGTAATATCTGAGTCAAATTTTCAGGAACTTTAAAATCATCAAGTGGTGAAATTGATGGTTTTCCAACTTTGGTCGCACCACCCTAGTCTGACAACTTAGCAAAAATCTCATTCAACTCTGTTTCAATTAAATAAAAAATCTCAGTCAATTAAATCATATATATAAAGTACAATAAATCAATTAGTCGTGGATTTTATTTAAAACCTGCATCATCATCATTATCAAATTCAACAGGAGCTTCCCCTTGTTCACATCTCGTATACTCACATCTGGCATGACAAAAAGTATGTTCACCAATAGACAGAATGTATTATATGTATTGTATTGCGCAGGTATTTTAATATGATGGTAAAATATTTGCTTTACTACCATCTCTAATATCAGCTAATACAGATGCAACTATAACTTCAGCGTCATCCTTACTCAACACTGGAGTATCTAATAGACTTGGCAGTCAAAATTAAATTTACAGTAACAAACACAAAAAAATGTATTATAATCGTATTCACTTGGAAAACTTGGCAGCTAAAATGTATTATAATATATATGAAAAAATATATATAAGGTTGTAGTATCACAAAGGTATTTTAATCATATAACAACAATATAAAAAATATATACCTTGCACAGGGGCATGTTCGGGGTCTCCTCTGCTGGCAGAAGTGCCAACATCTTTTTTCCTACTCTGTGGTTCTTTAAAAGCTTGTTCAGTATAAACACTCTTATTTTCGTGTTGTTTATTGAACAATAACTTCATATCTCGTAACAAATTGGAATGAGAAGCAACTATGAATTTTTTAAACTCCGTCAACTTTGCATCAACTTTTGCTTCAAGAGCTTACTATTTGACTATACAAAAATTCAAAATCAATATCAATATTTTCAGAACACACCACCTCTGCTAGCTCTCAAAAAAATTATCAATGTTTTATAATAAAATTACCTTTATAAGCTCCGTTTTCAATTGTTTTACCTCTTTTAGCAATTCTTCTTGAACTTGATTAGAACCAGTTGATGCATTCTCATTCATAATACCCAACATTTTCAAGTTGTAATCCCTTTCGTCCGGCAGCATAAACTTTGCAAGTTCTTCGTTAGAAGGAGAAATGTTTGCAAACTGAAAAATTAAAGCAAACAGAAATGACATTCTCTAAATTGTCCATGTGGGAACATATTATAAATGAATTAGAAACATATTATGAATGTATATTATATAAAAATACCTTGCGATTTGTCATATCAAACATCAGCTTATCCACCTTAGTTTGCCTTCGGGAATCAACAATAACTTTCCATCTTAATACTCTGGGGATTGCATCATTACGAATGACAATACTTTCATCCACAATAGAACAACACTCGTATATCTATGTTTGTAGAGCAAGTGGGAAACCCCTTAATCGATAATATTGTGTACTAATCTTAAGGCAATGTCTAATACTACCCAACAATGCATAAAACACATCAATATTCCAAGGATATTCATTAAATAACCCGAACTCAACCAAATAAAAATGCTTCTTAGGAACAAGTTGTTCACTGTTCTCGCAAGAGAATAAAAGCTCCTCAATAAAGTACAAAACAACAAATTTAAGAGCATTAGGATTGCCAACCCATTTTGTACAGTGAAAAATATTTCGAACAACATTTTTCTCAACAGCCTTTTGTCTAGGAAAATGTTCCACCATAAACTCCAAAGGCTCTTCGGGATCACAACCAACATCGCACAACTCAACACACCTTAAACCACTAAAAATTCTGAATTCTCTTAACTCAAAAATAGCTTTTCTCCATTAACTTCAATACCAAAAACATCTTTTGGTGTAAGATTTAACTCTGTCACGACCCGAAAATAGGCGTGATGGCTTGTCTTCTCCCACCAAGACAAGTCACCCTACAACCCAACTATAACGTTAAAATATTATAATAAAAAAATAAAAGTTCAATTGCGGATGATAAGTCAACTTAATGAAAATCCCACAAAAGCATGGTTGTCATGTGCACAAGCTTCTAATGTATTACAATAGATTCGAAAGGAAACATAAGTATCAAATGATATTGTCTTTAGAATAGAACAAACTCATAAATAGGAGTAAGAAGTCAGCTAGGATGGCAAACAACTACCTCTCACAATCTCCACAGGAAGCCTCAGACAAGAAAAAGTAGATAGTATCACGACAATCCGGGCTCGCAACCTACAAAATCGTTGTAGCAAGGGGTGAGTACCAAACACACGGTACTCAGCAAGTGAACTACTAAACACAGAATTAAGTAATATAGAATACAGGTACTCCCAACACTCCAACCAAACCCTCACAATTACAGCTTGCATGAAGTCAGTCCAGCCTATCAGTTCACAATGTTCATTGCATAGAGCTCAATAACCAAATCAACTATTATATATCAACAATACAAGGGATCAAGAGCATCTATCACAAGTTTTGAAAAAAAAGCACTCACAAGTTTATATATGATAATGAGGTATAATGCAGTGCATTGCAATGTCAAGTATAATGATACATGTTTGACCTAATGATACACACCCGTTGTCTCACAGTCCGGGACCCATGGGGGACTTCTAGTCCATGCATCTGTTGCGGCGTGTGACACGACCCTCGAATCATAGTATCCGCCGCGGCGTGCAACACGTCCGTTGAATCATAGTATCCGTCGCGGCGTGTGACACGTCCCTCGAATATGGTACATCCTCTTTAATTCTCATTTTCTTTCAATCCACAGAATACTTGTCACAAAAGTCAATGCAAATAGGCATGTTTACACAATAATGAGAAAATGGCTTGTTTTAATACAATTCACAGTTCACAACAACATAGTTTGGTACAACATCAACACTAAATCAATATCTCAAAATCATTCTCAACACCTCACACAAGAAGCACAAGATTCTATATACTTAACAAAGGTTAAGAAATTCACTTGTCTTATTCAAATCACGATCAATCAAACACTTGAGTCTTCCCCTTTCGAATAGAATTCTTAGCAACACAATCTAGTCAAATAATAATCACAATAAGATTTCAAAATTAACAATACCCATATTGCTATACAACTAGCGTAGACCTAAAACTAATCAATTCCATAGTCAATTCCCAAAATTTTAAACTTAAGGTGAAATTTCAGTTTTTCCAATATTAATACAAAATATATACATACATATATGCACACATTCAGGGACACACATTATAGTGTTTAGTTCGACTAACGAAGAACCATAATCACGGGCAGAACTTGACATTAGAGGGTATATATAAAGAATAGTTTACTGGTGCATTCTTAAGAGAAATAGAAATCAATTAATAATATAATGGAGCATATAGCATTTGTTACTATCCTATGACAACAAATATATGTATACATATATTCACCTACTAATTTAAGAATTTAAAAGGGGTCTTTGTGCCCCCTAACTGGCACGAAACCCATGACTTTTGTCCATTCCAATTTCTCCATCCATTCAACACTTACAAAGTAATTAAGGGCTAATATACATATCTATTCTTATATAGCAATCAAGGATTTTGGGCTAACAATTACCTGATGGTTGCTCTCGCCGTGTACAGGTATGATTTGCTCTTCTCTGTTCTTTTGGTAACTATTAAATCCGACTAACCTAATTTAATTCATGGGTTAAGTGATATAGGCTCTTAAATAAAGTAACATTTCACCCCCCCCCCACTTATATTAATTATTCAAATTTACCCATAAATTAAATAGTCATAGTTATTGAATAGTCCAAAATATCCATTTAAAATATTTCAAGATAAATCTTGTAGGAAATCAAGAGGACTGATTCTCAAAATGACCTAACTGGTCATTACATTATCCACCACTAATAATCATGTTCGCCTCGAACATAATGTAGAAGAAAGTACCTGAAGCTTCGAAGAGATGGGGATATTTAGCATGCATGTCAGACTCCATCTCCCAAGTCGCCTCTCTAACTAGACTGTTCTTCCATTGCACCTTTACAAAAGCAATCTATTTGTTTCTGAGCTTTCGAACTTGTTTATCCAATATAGCTATAGGCTCTTCTTCAAATGACAAGTCTGGACTCAATACCACCAAATCAAATGAGAGTATATGAGACTCGTTGGGTACATACTTCCGGAGCATGGAGACATGGAACACAGGATGTGCAGATGATAAGCTAGGTAGCAAGGCCAGTCTATAGGCCACCTCTCCAGCTCTCTCCAGAATCTCAAATGGGTCAATAAATCGAGGGCTAAGCTTGCTTTTCTTCCCAAACCGCATCACACCCTTCATGGGTGATACTCTAAGCCAAACTTGATTGCCCTCCATAAACTCTAATGCTCAGACCCTCCTATCTGCATAAATCTTTTGTCGACTCTGGGCCGTCAACAATCTACCCTGAATTATATGGACTTGCTCCATAGCATCTCTCAGAAAGTCTGCATCTAATGAGTCTGTCTCAGCAGAATCAAACCAACCAATCGCAGATCTACACCATCTACCATACAATGCCTCGAATGGAGCCATCTGGAGTGATAACTATTATTGTAGGCGAACTCTGCTAAGGGAAAGTGTTGGTCCCAACGGGTACCAAAATCAATCACACACGCTCGCAGCATATCCTCCAACTCCTGAATAGTCTGCTCAGACCGTCCATCTGTCTGAGGGTGAAAGGCTGAGCTCATATCCAGGTGAGTACCTAGACCATGCTGCAGGGCCCTCCAAAAATGTGAAGTGAATAGTGAACCCCGATAAAAAATGATAGAAACGGGCACACCATGCAATCTAACTATTTGACTGATGTAAAACTCAGCTAACTTCTCTGCTGCATACTTGACCTTGACCGGAATGAAATTGGCAGACTTAGTCAATCGATCCACGACTACCCAGATAGAGTCATAACCGCCCATAGTAGTGGGCAAACCCACCACAAAATCCATAGTGATTTGCTCCCACTTCCATGTAGGAATGGGCATCCTCTGAAACTCACCTCGAGGCCGTTGGTGCTTACACTTAGCCTACTGACAAGTCAAACACTTAGCCACAAACTCTGAAATATCCTTCTTCATACCACACCACCAATAGTGCTGACTGAGGGCATGATACATCTTCGCTGCTCCTGGATGAATGGAATAACGAGTACAGTGAGCCTCCTCAAGAATCAATCTAATCAAATTACCTACCTTAGGTACACAGACTCGACTCCAATCATTAAAACACCATCAGGATCAAACACTGCTTCCTTAGCCTCTCCTCTGGTCACTTTGTCTCTGATGAGGCATAACTTCTCATCCTCAAACTAACATTCTTGAATCTGGTCCATCAAGCAAGAACGAGCCTCAAGGAAAGCAAGTACGTCGCCCTTATCAGAAAGCTGTAACCTGACTAGGCCATTAGCTAGACGCTGAACATCCCTGGCCAAAGGTCGCTCCTCTACTCTAATGGTGGCTAGACTCCCCATGCTAGAAGTCTTTCTACTCAAGGCGTCAGCCACAATATTCGCCTTTCCCGGATGATATAGGATGGTTAAATCATAGTCCTTTAGCAACTCGATCCAGCTACGTTGCCTCAAGTTTAGATCCCTTTGACTGAATATATACTGAAGGCTTCTATGATCAGTGAAGACCTCACAATGTACACCATATAAGTAATGACGCCACAACTTAAGCTGCTAGATCTAAGTCATGGATAGGATAATTCTTCTCATGAACCTTCAATTATCTAGAAGCATAGGCAATCACTTTACCCCTTTGCATCAATACACCACCTAACCCCACTCCTAACGCAGCATAATATACTGTAGAGTCCACACCTATCTCAGGTAATGTCAGAATGGGAGCCGAAGTCAACAAAGACTTGAGCTTTTGGAAGCTCGCCTCATACTCATCAGACCTATGGAAGGCTATATTCTTCCGAGTCAACCTGGTCAATGGGGTTGCAATGGAAGAAAACCCCTGAATAAATCGTCGATAATACCTAGCTAACCCCACAAAATTGCGAATCTTGGTAGCTGAAGTAGGCCTTGTCCACCCTCTAACTGCCTTCACCTTAGCCGGATCCACTCTAATCCCCTCCGTGGACACCACATGCCTTAAGAATACTACCGAATCAAGCCAGAACTCACACTTGGGAGAATTTCGCATATAACTTTTCCTCTCTCAACCTCTGTAGTACTAGCCTCAAGTGACGAACATGACCAGCCTCAGTTTTGGAATATAGCAAGATTTAATCAATGAATACTATCACAAAAAAATCCAAGTACAGACGAAACACCCTATTCATCAGCTCCATGAATGTTGCAGGGGCATTAGTCAACCCAAAAGACATCACCACAAACTCATAGTGGCCATAACTAGTTCGAAAAGCTTTTTTAGGGATATCTGATGCTCGAATCCTCAGTTGATGATAACCAGACGTCAAGTCAATCTTAGAGAACAAAGATGCTCCCTGAAGCTGATCAAACAAGTCATCAATACGAGGAAGAGGATATTTGTTCTTGACAGTCACTTTATTTAGCTGCCTATAATCAATACACATCCTCAAGGACCCATCTTTCTTTTTTCACAAACAAGACTGGGGCACCCCAAGGTGACACACTAGGACAAATAAACCCTTTGCTCAGCAAATCTTGAAGTTGCTTCTTTAATTCCTTCAACTCAGCTGGAGCCATTCGATATGGAGAGATGGAGATGGGCTTTGTGCTCGGCTCTAGATCAATAGGAAAGTCAATATCCCTATCGGGAGGAACACCTGGAAGGTCAGTAGGAAACACATCGACAAACTCTTGAACCACCGGAATAGACTCCATAGAAGGTGGATCAACATTAGTATCCCGAATGAAAGCCAAGTAAGACATACACCTCCTATCAATCAATTTATGAGCATGGAGGTAAGAGATGACTTTGCATGGGTAAATACCACTATCACTTTTCCACTCAATTTTTGGTACGTTGGGCATGGCTAAGGTCACCGTTTTTGCATAGCAATCAAGAATAACATGATATGGGAAAGCCAATCCATCCCTAAGATAACATCAAAATCTACCATCTCCAGAATAATCATATCTACCCAAGTATCATAC
>JAPFFP010045362.1:0-11692 GCA_026153255.1 Solanum medicagineum | reverse complement strand
AAAGGAACCCATGAAAGAAACCCACATACCTTAGCTTAGAGATTAACTTGGTGAAGATTGGAGATGGAGACTTGAAGGTTGAAGAAGAACCTTGAAGGAGAACCTTAGCTTAGGATGAGGGTTTGGGACTTGAGTTTGGGGAGTGAAAATATGACCAAGTGTTTGAGTGAGTATTGGGAAATGTTTAGGATGATATGAGGGTGAAATTTGGCCGAGTATGGGTAAAAACACATTTGGGAACACTTAGGCCCAAGAGAAAGAAGTCTTGGACCGAACTAAAAAAGACAGTCCCCAAAATGTACAGGGGTGCGTTGCGGAGATAACGCGAAAATCCTACTGGAAATAGCACTTCAGAATTTCATAATTGGTAATCTTTCGCTCTTAAATCGGGGTTGGGCCCTTCTTCACCTAATTTTTACCCCTTGAACAAGAATATGAAGTCGGATTTTCAAAATAGCAAATAGATTTTGAGATATATGGAATTTAAAATTTTGGGCATTCTGAGGCACATTTCGGGGACTTTTTTGGGTCGTTTCAATAAAAAATGCACAATGACTAATAGTTGCATACAAAAGTATATATCTCATAGACTAATATAGGTTCATGCAAACCCAAATCCAAATACACCACGTCCAAGTCAATCATAAGTATTTTTGAGTTAACATGGACAATCACCCAAGTATCTATGTGGCTCTATGTCGAGTGTATCTATGGCAACATCGACTTAAGCCTAGGGTAAGGCCCCAGGAGAACAAGGAGGTAGGGAATAAACAACAGGGTCGCAAACCCAAGTTATCAATAGGGTCCAAGACCCAAAAATAATCAAAAGCACCCTAGAACCAAGAGTAATCGAGTGGTATATCATAAGTATCCAGAACAACTAAATCCAGTAGAGTCATATCTACACCAAATCAATCCACAGTACAATCGTATCATAGGTATCAAGAATAAAGAGACCCATTGGAACCATATCTGCCAGAGTCGGTCCATAGTACGGCATGTAATCAACAAATAGCCTCACATCCAGCATACCATAGTAGCATTAGGCTACATATTTCTACAAATAGGAGTTAAGCCAAAATACATACCTATGACAGGGCATTAGCCCATATCTAGCCCTTACCAGGTCTTATCATGGTTCTACAGTGCCAGAACTCAACTTCTATAGTGATCACAGCTAGTACAGTCCAGAACAACCACCAATATCCCAAAATAACAATCGTTATCCCATATGCTAAGTACAACGACCATCCAATAAAACAAGTAATAATAAATCATGATAACAATGTTTAAATGCGTAGCAAGAGACATAACTAACAATCAGCCTCACGACATATATATTGTCTTACTCAGGACTTCCAACCATAAATTGGCTCCCAATATATATGTATTTCAGCTTAATCTAGAGGTAAGGCAAAACCTAGCCTACCTGGAAGACAAATCCACCTACTCCGAATTAGTGCACACGAGTTTTACCCTAACTGACTACCTCCAGATGTCTATCAACTGTGAAAATATGATTCACAATATAATCACTGTTGTTTTGGCTATAATATCTCAAGAAATAGGGGAAAATAGGTCAATTGCGACTAAAATAGAGAAAATGGGCCCCATGCCCAAAATATCAAACCAACACCCATAAAATGATCTTTATGCACTGCGAGCCTATAGCATACAATTGAGCTCAAAACGAGGCTCAGAATAATCAGAAACAAGCCACAAACCACACGATATTTTTATCGAAAAGTACATCATATGTACAATAGCTTCCTGACCAAAATTTTGAAAAATACAGACAAACTAATAGAATCTGCATACGCTATGACATAGGTATCAAAATGTAGTACAATTTAGACCCAAATTTCACTTAATTCCAATAAGAGGCCGAGATATCATAATTTGAAATTCTCCAAAAAATTGCAACATAACCCATAGCTAAAACATCACTTTTCACATCAAACTGAACTCTATCAATTAATTCTGACATTACTATGATGTGCGTCAGGCAAAAACGAACAAAATAGACCCAAAGTTTACCAAAATCCAACTTGAAAAAAATAAGAAATCACAACTCGAAGTTTTCGAAAGAAACTATTCAATATCCAGCAGAAAAACATAAAATTTTACCTCAAACACGGTGCCAAATTCAATTTCCAACAATTCTGTTATGTTCTTCTCGAAACAATGCACAAGTTAGCTTTTTGAATCACTGAAATCGGGTCATAATTGAAAGAGATATCGCAGTAAAAGGTTCTGGTCTTTTCTTTCATGATATGGAAAAATTCCTGGATGTATCTATGCACTTTACCACCTTTGCGATGTGGCAGGCTCCCAGTGGGCCTTGTAAGTATAGCCTTTAATTTATATAGCAACTACTCAGATTTAATTTCGATCTTTCAGTCTCATTTGGAGTAGAAAAAATACAATCCATATATGAAATCTGATCATATATGAAATCCAATAAGAGGCCGAGATATCATAATTTGAAATTCTCCCAAAAATCGCAACATAACCCGCAGCTAAAACATCACTTTTCACATCAAACTAAACTCTATCAATTAATTCTGACATTACTATGATGTGTGTCAGGCAAAAACGAACAAAATAGACCCAAAGTTTACCAAAATCCAACTTGAAAAAAATAAGAAATCACAACTCGAAGTTTTCGAAAGAAACTATTCAATATCCAGCAGAAAAACATAAAATTTTACCTCAAACACGGTGCCAAATTCAATTTCCAACAATTCTGTTATGTTCTTCTCGAAACAATGCACAAATTAGCTTTTTGAATCACTGAAATCGGGTATAATTGAAAGAGATATCGCAGTAAAAGATTCTGGTCTTTTCTTTCACGATATGGAAAAATTGCTGGATGTATCTATGCACTTTACCACCTTTGCAATGTGGAAGGCTCCCAGTGGGCCACGTTAGCATAGCCTTTAATTTATTTAGCAACTGCTCAGACTTAATTTCGATCTTCCAGTCTCATTTGGAGTAGAAAAAATACAATCCATATATGAAATCTGATCAGAAATGAAATGGCATTCTGGACTCAATGGTGTAGCCAAAATTTCCATTAGATGTCGTTTTATTCTAATGTGGGTCCCATTTCCCAATATCAAAATCTATCGAAGAGACCAAAATACACCCGGAAGCCCCAAAAATCGAACGAAAGTCCTCTTAAACCAAACTCGACGTTTCGGATCCAATGGTGAGGTAAATATGTCCATTTGGAGTATATTTCCCAAGGATGTTGACTAAAGTCAGCTATTGACCTATTTTCCAGAGGCTAAATTTGCAATACCCGATATAATTGTACCGAACATGCTTCTAGTCTAATTTGGCCATTCCGAAGCTGATGGAATTGTCAGAATTCTACTCCGAGGCTATTTATTAGGATTTTACCTGAAAATTCATTTTATGATTATAATCTCTCATTTAACTCAAAAAGTTGTATAATTGTCAAACGATCCACCCAACGATCGACAATAAGTTTCACTAAGTCACAAATAGCCCATGATCATGATGTGCTGCCAAAATAAATAGTTTTGATGCTTGAAACTTGAAAGTTTGTGTGTTCTCAATGCGATGTCAGTTGATTATATGTGCTTTTGTGTTATATTTGCAGGATTTCATGTCTAGCCTTGATTTTTGAAAGAAATACAGAAGTTGTTGAATTTTCATGCAATAAGAAATCTTTTACGGGTCGTAGACCATTCTACGAGTTGTGAAATATTTTTGTGAGCAATTCCAGTGAGGGGATGATTATCTAAAGTTGGTTTTACGAACATGCAGATGATTTACGAGTCATAGACCATGGTTCGTGCCCTGAGGATCAGAGTTTGAGACTTTCTAATGATTCATCAGATGAGGACCTTTAGGGTCGTAAACCACTTTACGAGTCATATAAAGGTGTCATAAACTTAAAGTCCAAATTTTTAGCTGCTTTGTAGGAGACCCAATTATGGGTCGTGGAATGAAATACTGGTCGTAAGCCCCTTTCATGGCGTGCCGATCAGTTGTCTTATTTCGTTTAGGATATGTATTTTACTTATTATAAATAGGTTATTTTTCATAGGTTTTTGACATATTGTTCAGAGAATTCAGAAATTAGAGAGAGAAAATATTGAGGTTACATTAGAGATTCTTTGAGAATATTTGTTTTTGAATTTCATCTTTAAGCTTATGATTCTTATTGAAGTTGGATTGGTTTGTTTTGAATCCAATTGTGTAAGTGTTTAATTATGTTCTTCCAATTCATAATTTTTTCATCTACACAAAGCATGAGTAGATAATTTCACAACTAGGATTGCGGGAACCATGAAAAACTAACAAGGTAAAATCAAATAATTCATAATTCTTAGGAAGTGTGCATGCATGCATTAATTAACTCTCTTTGTTTTGCATGTTTTCTGATGGTGGCCAACATTAGAACCTGTCTAGTGTTACTGTCTGGACCAAGGTAGTAATGAATAGGAAAAGATATCAATTAAAGGATTCGATTGATGTGTTCTCGTCTAATCAACCAAACTGGGCCAAGGGCAGGTTATATAGGGACTAATAGGTAAGGGTTAGTAATGCACACTATGCAGATGGGCCAAGTCACATAGTGAAATTCGGTCTCAACTTTGACTATTGAAACAACCCCAAAAAGGGCCCAAAAAACTTGGCTTGGAATGCTCGGAATTTCTATTTCCATATATCTAAAGATTTGTTCGTTATTTCCTAAATCCGACTTCATATTTGTGATCGAGGGGTCAAAATTAGGTGAAAAGGGTCTAACCTTGATCTAAGAGCGAATGAATAGAAATTATAAATTTTTAAGGGACGATTTCCAGTGAGTTGTTCATGATACTTCCACGATGCGCCTTGGGCCCGCTTTAGTACAAATCACTCTCCGTGTCCTCTCAGCGGAGATGTCTTTTTTGGCCTGATAGTTTTTCTTGTGCGGCCCAAAATATTCTAAGTGTTGGGCCCAAGTTTCTCAAACGTGTTTTTATCTATACTTGGTCAAATTTCACCCTTATATCATCCTAAACATTTCCCAATACTCCCCAAAGCACTTGGCCATACTTTCACTCAAAATTCCAGGACTCAAAACCCTCATCCAGATTTAAGGATTCTCTTCATGCTTCAAGTCTCCATGTCAAGCTTCACCAAGAACTTCTCCAAAGCTAAGGTATGTGGTGTTGAACCATTGGGTCCTTCCACCCATGGTGCCTAAACCTCTTTTTTACTAATATTGTATGATTTATAGTGGATTTTACATGTGGGTCTTATATATTTAGAAATTTACTGCGTAGTGATTTTAGTTCATGAAAGTATGGTTGTTTTAGCATGACTTTGAGCTTCAAATCTCTGATCTAATGTTGGATTTGATAAGGAGTTTTAGTGTGAATATCTTGGAGGTGTTGCAAGGTGTTGATTGATGGTTTTAAAATGGATTTGCTTGTATGATTTCATCTCTAAGTTGCATGGTCTTTTACTCCTATTAGACACCCCCAAGGTGTTTGAGAAAATGTCCAGTTATGGTTTCATGAGGAAATGAAGGTCCAGAGCATGAGATATGATATAAATGATGTTATGATGATGAAATGAGCATATGTATATGATTATCCCTATATGAAATGTTGCACTAGAGCCTATGATAAATCCTATATAAAGTGTTATATTAGACCATACCCAATCCGGGGGGACAAGAGCCTGGATAATCATGTTGGGGGTTTGTACTCATCAACCATGCGAGGGGTTTATACTTCATTACCTTGCTGGTAAGGTGTGATTACCATCAACCATGTGAGGGGCTTATACCACACAACCACTAAGGGGTTTATACCTTGAATAGCTAGATTGGTCTCTTCTATACCTATGATATTCTATATGAGTATGGATTACTTAAGCATGTTTTACTTATGCATTGATCATACATGTCATATTGTTCATTTGGATGTTGGTGATAGGGACATAGCAAGAGAGGTGCATTGATTGGCTAGATTAGGGGTGAGGTTAGAAGATGTAGGTAATGGTGTGCTTGTTCTTGATGGTTCCAAATCTTCTATGATTGATAAGATGATAGCAAAACAAGACCTAGGCTCCTCCTTACTTGAATTGAAGGCCTTGGTTAAAGAAGGCGAAATAGAGATTTTCTCCCAAGGGGTAGATGGGACCCTTAGATATCAAGGTAGGTTGTGTGTGCTATATGTTGATGGTTTGAGGTAGAGAATTCTTGACGAAGCCCATAATTCCTCTTATTCTATCCACCCGGCTCCACCAAAATGTATAGAGACTTGAGGGATGTGCATTGGTGGGGAGGCATGAAGAGGGACATAGCTAAATTTGTTTTCGGTTGCCACAGCTGCCAACAAGTCAAGGTTGAACATCAAAGGACGGATGGCCTAAGCCAAGACATAGAGATTTCCCACTTGGAAGTGGGAGCTAATTAACATGGATTTTATGGTTGGGCTACCCAAGACTAGAAAAGGTTTTGATTCCATATAGATAGTGGTTGATAGGATGACGAAATCGGCTCACTTTCTACTAGTCAAGAGTACATATGGCACTGAAGAGTATGCAAGGTTGTGCATCCATGAGTTAGTGAGGTTACATGGATTCCTTTATGCATCATATCGGACAGGGGTGCACAATTTACTTCACACTTTGGGAGATCTTTTCAAAGGGGTCTCTGTACCAAAGTTCACCTTAATACGCCTTCCACCCTTAAACGGATGGCCAAGCTGAAAGGATGATTCAAACACTTGAGGATATGCTTAGGGATTGTGTATTGGAGCTTAAAGGAAGTTGGGATGACCATCTTCCATTGATTGAGTTTGCCTACAACAATAGCTATCACTCTAGCATCGGTATGGCTCCATTTGAGGCTCTTTATGGGAGACGTTGTAGATCATCGGTGGGTTGGTTTGAGCTTGGAGAGGTGGCTTAAGTAGGGCCAGATCTGGTTATGGAAGCTCTTGAGAAGGTTAATATGATAAGAGAAAGGTTGAGGACAGCCCAAAGTCATCAAAAATCCTATGCCGATGTGAGAAGAAGAGACCTAGAATTCCAAATAGGTGATTGGGTTTATTTGAAGGTTTCTCCAAAGAAAAGTGTAGTCCATTTTGGTTAAAATGGGAACTTGAGTCCAAGATATGGTGGTCCTTAAGAGGTGATTAAGAGGATTGGCAAGGTAGCTTATGAGTTGAGGTTGCCTAGTAAATAAATTTGGTCCATCCGGTGTTCTATGTCTCTATGTTGAGAAAATGCGTTGATGATCCTAATGCCATTGTACCTCTTGATGTTGTGGGTAATGTGATGGATAACTTAACTTATGAGGAGATCCCAGTTCAGATATTAGATAGGCAAGTAAAGAGATTGAGGAGCAAAGAGGTGGCATCCGTTAAGGTCCTTTGGAGGAACCAACGAGTCGAAAGTGCTACTTGGGAGGCCGAAGCAGACATGCAAAAGCGGTATCCTTATCATTTCCATCCACTCAACCCTAAGGTTCTAATCCTAAATCTTATATGTGATTTCAAGTTCAACATTTTAGCCCCTATGTCAGTCATATGCATTCATGTTTAAGTTGGTAAACTTATGATGATTTTACACTTATGTTGAGGATTTGAAAATGGTGTTTTACATGTTATGTTGCATTCTCGTTGGGGATGATTCTTTCATGATAACTCTTATCTTTACGTCTCTTTTACATTCGGGGATGAATGTTCCCAAGGGGGAGATATTGAAACGACCACAAAAAGTGCCCAAAAACGTGCGTCGAAATACTCGAATTTCAATTTCCATATATATAAAAATCCATTCATCATTTCGAAAATCTAACTTCATATTTGTGATTAGGGGGTCAACATTAGGTGAAGAAGGGTCTAACCTCAATTTAAGAGCGAAAGAATAGCAATAATAAATTTTTAAGGGACAATTTCCAGTAAGCTGTTCGTGATGTTTCCGCGACGCGCCTTGGGCGCTTTAGTAAAAATCCCTCTCTGTGTCCTCTCCGCGACACGGAGATGTGTTTTTTCGCTTGGCAGTTTTTCTTGTGCCGCCCAAAATATTCTAAGTGTTGGGCCCAAGTTTCCCAAACGTGTTTTTATCTATACTTAGTCAAACTTCACCCTTATATCATCCTAAACATTCCCAGTACTCCCCAAAACACTTAGCCATACTTTCACTCCAAATTCCAAGACTCAAAACCCTCGTCTTGATTTAAGGATTCTCTTCAAGCTTCAAGTATCCATGGTCAACCTTTACCAAGAAATTCTCCAAAGCTAAGGTATGTGATGCTGAACCATTGGGTGCTTCCACCCATGGTGCCTAAACCTCCTTTTTACTAATATTACATGATTTAAAGTTGATTTTACATATGGGTCTGGTATATTGAGATATTTACTGCACAGTGATTTTAGTTCTTGAAAGTATGGTTGTTTTAGCATGTTTTGAGCTTCAAATCTTGGATCTAATGTTGGATTTGATGAGGGGTTTTGGTGTGAATGCCTTGGGGGTGTTGCAAGGTGTTGATTGATGGTTTTACAATGGATTTTCTTGAATGATTTCATCTCTAAGTTGCATGGTCTTTTACCCCCATTACACATCCTCAATGTGTTTGATAAAATGTTCGGTTATGGTTTCATGAGGAAATGAAGGTCCAAAGCATGAGATATGTTATGAATGATGTTATGATGATGAAATGAGTGTATGTATATGATTAACCCTATATAAAATGTTGCATTAGATCCTATGATAAATCCTATATAAAGTGTTGCATTAGACCATGCCCGATCCGAGGGGACAAGAGCCTGGCTAACCATGTTGGGGGCTTATACTCATCAACCATGCGAGGGGTTTATACTTCATCACCATGTTGGTAAAGTGTGATTACCATCAACCATGTGAGGGGTTTATACCACACAACCACCAAGGGGTTTATACCTTTAATAGCTAGCTTGGTCTTTTCTACATGTATAATATACTATATGAGTATAGATTACTTAAGCATGTTTTACTTATGCATTGAACATGCATGTCATATTGTTATTTTATGCCTATTTAGTTTTGTTAAGTATGTTGACTATAAAACTTATCTCTTGTTTCATTGCATCCCACATACTTAGTAGATTCAAGTGTACTAACGCATACTCTTGCCTACATGATATCTCCACGTAGGAACCGGTGCCCAAGCTATTCATCCTCCTCCTCCACGTGGCTAGACGGTGATATTTCAAGCTTGTTGGGGAGTCCTCCATTTTGGGGACTTTGGTTTATATTTTTCCTCTTATCTATGTATTGAGATACTATCCTATGTTCTACTGATTATGAGGGTAAGCCCCGATTACGTTGTCTTGGCCCCCACTCTATCTATGTATGTAGAGCTGTTTGTTTGACAAGTTATGCATTTATGATATGAGCTATGATTCCTTGTCTCTTGATTTTGACGTGTTGCAAAGTTTTCCCTTATCCCCAATGTCCCATTCTATTTTATATGTATTTTATATGCTTTCGCGACCAAGGATGTGTAATGACAAGTCAAGAGGCTTATTTGGAGTTCCTTCGGGTTCCCCATTCGCAGTGACATATCTAGGCCCTAGGTTTGGGTCATGACAAACTTGGTATCAGAGCACTAGGTTGATAGATTCTCGGAGTCTAACACACCACGTCGATTAGATTCCTATTCATGGTTGTGAAGCATGCCATGACTATGAGTAGGAGGCTATGACACGTCTTAGGAAATGTTTCCCTTCTTCAGGTTCTACATCGTACTATAGAGTTGTAGTGAGTGTTTCCCCCCTAACGATTATTCTTTGCTATGCTAGATCATGCCAAATACTAGAGGAAGATGGACCCATACTCCCGAGGAGCAACTACCAATGGTGAACTCCGGGATACTCTTACTATGCTTGCCCAAGTTGTGGCCAATCAAGTCCAACAAGGGCCCCAAAGCCCCTCATGCAAATACCCCGGGAGCTAGGGTGAGAGACATCATGAGGATGAATCCTCCGATTTTCCATGGTTCAAAGGTGGATGAAGATTTACAAGAGTTTATTGATGAGGTCTACAAAATCTTGTCTATCATAGGTGTTAGGCCAAATGAGAAGGCAGAGTTGGCGGTGTACTAACTCAAATGGGTGGCCTAAATTTAATTTGATCAATCGAAGGGTGAGAAGGGTAATGGCTATGTGGTGCTTTGAGAGGAATTCAAATTGGCCTTCCTTAATTGATTCTTCCCTCTTGAGCTTAGGGAAGCAAAGTTGGTTGAGTTTATGAGCTTGAACCAAGGTGCTATAAGTATGAGGGAGTGTGCTCTCAAATTTAATCAACTTTCAAAGTATGCTCCTCACTTGGTGGTCGATCCTAGGTAAAGGATAAATTAGTTTGTTATGGGGGTTTCTGACTTGGTAAGTGAAGAATGTTGGTCCGCCTTGCTTATTAGTGATATGGATTTGTGTTTGTTGATTACCTATGCCGAGCAAATGGAACAGGAGAAATTGAGAAAGAGGAGGGGCAATGAGGCCAAGAGAGCCCAATTTGAGGTAGGTTCCACAAGGGTACTAGATTTCTTCAAGGCCAAGGGCCTCCTCATGCTACTAGTAGGGGGTTTACCAATGCCCTCCCTAGGCCACAAGGTGTTGGTGGGATGGTTTCTAACGATGTGTGCCCTAAATGTGGGAGAATCCATGGAGGCCTATGTTTGAGGGGTTCTAATACATGCTGTGAATGTGGGGAGCTTGGTCACAAAAAAGGAGATTGTCCAAGAAACCGTGGCAAGGTCCGGGGTTCTAATGCGGTCCCATTGGGTAGAGGTGGTCCTCAAGGTGGTGCCCCCAGGTACAATCGATTCTATTCTCTATACAGGAGGCAAGGGGTTGCTGATGTCCCCGATGTTGTTACCAGTATGTTGAAAATCTTTGATCTTGATGTATATGCTTCGATTGATCCGGGTGCCACCCTTTCCTTTGTTACCCCCTTTGTTACTAAAAAGTCCCACGTTGAGTCGGAGTTGTTGCATGAGTCATAAAGTTATATACTCCTATTGATACATCTATTGTTGTTAGGAGGGTGCATAGAAATTGTTCGATTTGCATCTTGCATAAAATCTTACCTTTTGATCTCGTTGAATTAGATATGGTGGATTTTGATGTTATTCTTGGGATAAATTGGTTGATGCCTACTATGCTTCTATTGATTATAGAATCCGTAAGGTCAAGTTTTAATTCCTAAATGAACCCGTCCTTGGATGGGAAAGTGATGATATGGTAGTGAGGGGTAGGTTCATCTCATGCATTAAAGCCCACAGATTGACTTGTAAGGGGTACTTGTATCATCTTGTGAGTGTCTTCCATTGAGTAGGTCCCAATTGTAAATGAGTCTCTTGATATCTTCCCAAATGACATTCTCGGTGTCCCTCCCGAAAGGGAGATAGGTTGTGGCATAGCTCTCCTTCCCGACACTCAACCTATCTCCATTCCTCTTACTGTATGGCCCCAAAGGAGTTAAAGGAGTTAAAGGAGAAACTGAAACATTTGTTGGAAAAGGGATTTATTAGGCCTAGCCAATCACTTTGGGGTGCCCCGGTGTTGTTTGTAAAGAAGAAAGATAGGTAACTTAGAAAGTGCATTGACTACTGGCAACTCAATAGGGTCACTATAAAGAATAGATATCCTCTTCCAAGGATTGATCACTTGTTTGACCA
>JAPFFP010045361.1:0-11695 GCA_026153255.1 Solanum medicagineum | reverse complement strand
GAAAGGGAAATTGAGCACAAGGTTTATGAGACGTTATAGAATTTTGAGGAGGATTGGCAAGGTTGCTGACGAATTGGAGTTTCCTATAGATATGAATATGGTTCATCCAGGCTTCCACGTGTCTATGTTGAGGAAGTGTGTGGGTTTCCCAAGTGCTATAGTACCCTTAGAGGTTGTGGGTGTTGTGGAAGATAACTTGACCTATGAGGAGGTCCCGGTGGAGATACTGAATAGAAAAGTGAAAGGTTGAGATACAAAGATGTAGCATCCGTCAAGGTCCTTTGGAGGAATCAACAAGTTGAAAAAACTTGCATGTGTTCTCATTGATTCCATTTGTGAATTAACTACTGAAATTGATTTTTTAAACAATAATGTTGATGTCTCAAAAGATGAAAAAATTGTTTTAACAAATCAAGTATCTGACTTGGAAGTAAAAGTTGTAGCTCTAGAAGCTGAAAAAGATGAACTCTTAAAGTTGATGGAAATGGAATCCAAATCTGATGCTAAGCTAAAAGGTAAAATCAATGAAAATAAACTTGGTTTAGATGAGAAACTGAAGGAGGCTGAGTTGAAGTTGATGCTAACTTTAGAAAGGAATGTTGTGATGGAGAAGGACCTGCTAAAGGTCAAAGCGGACCTGAACAAGTGCTTGAAACAAATTACCTCTTCAAAGTTGTTGGGGTACATGTCCAACAACTAGGGTCATGAAAAGAGAGGTACAGGATATGTCAACAAAATTGACCCTCCCTATAACCCTCACAGTAAATATGTTTCTGCTGCTAACAACTTGTTATGTTAACATTGTGGTAGAAATGGTTATCTGAAAGGCAGCTGTGAAGTTCTGAAAAGAACGCTAAAAAGGCAGCCGTCTGATTACTCTGAAAAAAAAGGGGTGAATGAGGGACCAGGTCCCAAGTAAAAACAGAGTAATAGACCCTTGCTTAGTTGGACCAAGAAAATTTTAATTTGGCCCTTGTCTCATTACTGGGAACTCAATGCAGGAACAGTCAGGAGGAAATAGTCAATGCCAGTTCATGGATAGTGGATGCTCCAAGCAAATGATTGGAAGGACTAAAAACTTTCTCCCCTTGAAAGAAGTTGAAGGTGGAAGTATTTCATTTGGATGGTAAGAAAGGATATATCATGGGTATAGGCAAGATTAGAAAGTGTTTTGAGAAAGCTATTGATGATGTTTACTATGTCCAAGGCTTGAAGTATAGTCTTCTTAGTGTATCTCAAATCTGTGACGAAGGGAATGAGGTGAAATTCTTATTTGACAAGTGCAGTGTAACCAACTTTTCAACTAAGGAAGTGATCCTCACAGCAAAAAGATGTAGAAATATGTATGTGGCTGATGTTATAACTACCAAGGAAGACAATCTTACTTATTTCTAGTTGCAAGATGAGTCAAGTTGGAACAACCCCAAAAAGTGCCCGAAAATGTGTCTTGGAAGTGCCCATAATCATAATTTCCATATATCTCAAATTTGTATGTGATATCAAAAGTCTCACTTCATATTCTTGATCGGGGAAAAAATTAAATGGAAATAGGTATAAACCGAATTTTAGAAGACCCATAGCAAAAAATAAATTTCGCCAATTTTGTAATTCCAGTAAGGGTACGTGTTTGCTCCGCGACGTGGAACCATCACAGAGATGTGTTATTTTGTAGCAGTTTTCTATTTCGGTCCAAAGCCTTTAGGTCTTGGGACTAAGCCTTCCTATGTGTAAAAACACCTATACTTAGTCATATTTCAACTCCATATCATAGAAGACATTCCCCAAAACCCTCTCTAACACTTAGACAAATATTTCTCCCAAATTCTAGTGTCCCAATCTCATTTTGGATCTAAGAATTTCATTCATGCTTCAAGGTCACAATCAAATCTTCATCAAGGAAATCTCCAAAGTTGAGGTATTTGGGTTTCAAACATTGGGCCCTTTCACCCATGGTGCCTATCCTTCATTTATATATAAATTGCATGATTTCAAGTGGTTTTACATATGGGTATTTCTTTCTATAAAAGTTGAATAAAAACTATGTGGGGGTTTCATAAAATGTGACTATTTTAAGCATGTTTTAAACTATGAATCAATAATCCATTATGTGATTTGGTGAGGGGTTTTGATGTATCTTGCATGAGGGTATTACCAAGTGTTGGTGGATGGTTTTACATTGATTTTTCTCACATGATTTCACTCTTGGAGTGCATGGTTTTACACTAGCATTACATACCCGCCAAGTGTTAGACAAAATGTCCGGTTAATGTTTCTTGAGTTGTTGAAGGTCTAATGCATGGCATATGAGTTAACTGACTTTATGATAATGAAAGGAATATATATATATATGGATTGATTTCATGAAAAATATCTATAATGTTGCAAGTTGACCATGCCTCGTTCGGGGGATGGTAGGCCCGAACTACCATGTTGGGGGGTATGCATCTCAATCGCCTTGCTCGGGGGTAGTAGGTCTATATTACCATATCGGGGCGTATGTACCTCAATCGCCTCGCTTGGGGGTGGTAGGCCCATGCTACCATGTTGGGGGGTATGTACCTCAATCTCCTTGCTCGGGAGGGGGGTGGTAGGCCCGTGCTACTATGTTGGGGCTATGTACCTCAATCGCCTCTCCAAAGGGGTGGTAGGCCTTGGATTCTATAATGATAGTCTCTTCCTACACATGTAATATGATTTATATAAGCATGTTTTACTTCAAGCATCATTCATGCATGCCATATTGCTATGTGCTCATTTATTGCCTAATTATGCATTTCGATTATGTTATCTATCTCTTGTTGCATTGTGTCCTACATACTTAGTACATTAAAATGTACTAATGCATACTCTATGCCTATATTATTTTACCATGTAGGAACCGGAGCTCCACTTGAGCATCTTCCTCCTCCATGTGGCTAGTACTATCTTCAAAGCAAGTTTGGTGAGTCCTCAACTATGAGGATGATATCTTTTGATATTATGTTATGAAAGAACTCTCTTTCTTTTACTGTATACTTTTGACTATAAGGGTGAGCCTAGAAAGTTGTCTTGGCCCCCTCTCAATTCTATGTTTAGAGGTGTTGTTGGACAAGTAATGTACTTATGCTTTGAACTATGTTTTCTCTTGACTCTTTGATATTTTGCTATGAAAGACTTTTCCCCTTAGTCCCTTATCCTTATCTTATGCTCTTTCTTGTTGTTCAAATGCTTCCACGACCAAGGATATGTAATGATATACTAAGAGGATTGTTTGGGGTCCCTTCAGATTCTCCATTCGTCGTGTCATGTATAGGCCCTAGGCTTGGGTCGTGACAAAGATGGTATCATAGCACTAAGTTGTTCATGGTCCGTGGAATCCAATCCACCGCGTTGATTAGAGTATCATTCATGGTTGTGAAGCGCGCTACAACTATGAATGGGAGGTTATGAGACGTTTTAGGAAATGTTTTACTTCTAAATGATCTATATCGTGCAATAGAGTTAAGTCCTCTAAGGCTTATATCTTATTCTTAATCATTGCGTTACAGAATATGTCTCAAGCTGTTTAGGATGGTGAAATGTCAAATACAAAGGTTCGTAATGCTCTATTGCTAATGACCAAAGCGGTGACAACTTAACTCAGTCAACAAGTGGGTGCTACCGAGACTTCAAGGGATAAAGGAAAGGAGAGAGAGGCTAAAAGGGACCGAGTTAGTGGTGCCTCATCTTTTACTACTCCACCGGTGCCCAAGTACCACAAGAAGAGGATCAATTCCATCAATTGCCATAGGTGTGGCAAGGAGCATCAAGGTAAGTGTCTGGCGGAAGTTGATGGTTGTTTCAAGTATGGCAGTGTTGGGCGTCAGATGGGGGATTTCCCCGTGGCCTCGAAGGAAGGGGGAAAGATAGCTCAACTTGAAGATAGGCTTCTATATCCTAAGCCCGGTGGCTATGGTGGAATATCGTCCTAAGTGCCCAAAATGTGGGAGAAATCATGATGGCATGTGTAGGAGAAACATGGGTGCATGCTTTGGTTGTGGAAATATGGACCGCAAGCTTTCTAATTGCCCATATTTTAAGGGAAAGGCAAACGTGTTGATGTTCAAGCATTCCCTACGAGTCACAACTGTAGAGGGTGCTATCCCAGAGATTGTGTGGCCGGCTCAAGTACATGTTTCAAGTGTGGTGGAAAGGGGAATGAGTCGGGACAATGACCATGGGTTACTAAGGATTATGGAGATGACCGTCGACATTTCCAACCTTGATCTTTAGGGGATCACTAGACTTGGCATGGTGCTCTACATGTATGTTAGAGGTTTTTGATGTTGATATGTATGCTTTGATTAACCAGGGTGCCACTCTTTCTTTTGTTACTCCTTTTGTTGCCAAAAAGTTTCATGTTGAACCCAAATTATTGTGCGAGCCTTATGAGGTGTCTACTTCTGTTGGTGCATCCATTGTTGCTAGAAGGGTCTGTAGAAATTGTCTCATTTTCATATTGCATAAAATATTGCCTTGTAATTTTGTGAAGTTGGATATGGTGGGTTTTGATGTCATTCTTGGGATGGATTGGTTGCATGCATATTATGCCTCGATTGATTGAAAGAAGCCATAGGGTCAAATTCCAATTCCCTAATGAACCCGTCCTCGAGTGGGAGAGTCATGATGTAATGGTCAATGGTAGATTTATTTCTTACATTAAAGCCCATAAGTTGATTTCCAAGGGTGTCTCTATCATCTTGTGAGGGCTAGGGTTGTTGAGTCCAAAGTCCTTCCCATATAGTCAATTTTAGTGGTGAATGAGTTCCTTCATGACTTTCCTGATGAGCTTCCTGGTGCTCCTCCTGAAAGGGAAATAGATTTTGCCATAGATCTTCTCAACCCATTTCTATTCACCTTTACTATATGGCCCGGCGGAGTTCAAGGAGTTGAAAGAGCAATTTTGATGGATTTGTCTGATAAGGGTTTTAGTAGGCCTAGGCAATCACCTTGGGGTGCACTAGTGGTTGAAAGAGGTTGCCTTTATAGGTCATGTGGTGTCGGGTGATGGTATAAAGCTGGATCCTAAGAAGATGGAGGTAATTAGAAATTGGGCTGGACCTTTGACTCCATCGAATATTAGAAGCTTCTTAGGCTTAGCGGGTTATTATCAGAGGTTTGTGAATGGGTCCTCTTGTATTGCTTCTCCCATGACTAAGTTGACCCAAAAAAAGGCTAAGTTTGTGTGGTGTAATGAGTGTCAAAAGAGTTTCCAAACCTTGAAGGATAAGCTTGTATTCACTCCTATCTTATCTCTACCGGAAGGGTTGGAATGGTTTGTTGTGTATTGTGATGCCTCACGGATTGGTTTGGGTTGTGTTTGGATGAAAAATGGTAAAGTGATATTTTATGCCTCTAGACAACTTAAGGTGCATGAAAAGAATCATCCTACCCATGATCTTGAATTGGCCGCCGTGGTATTTGCTTTGAAAATTTGGTGTCATTACTTGTATGAGGTGCATGTTCATGTGTTTACCTATCATAAGAGTATCCAATCTATGTTCACTCAAACAGATCGCAACTTGAGACAACAAAGGTGGTTAGAGCTTCGTAGACACTATGACATAAGTGTACATTATCATCCCGGAAAGGCTAATGTTGTGGCCGATGCTTTGAGTAGGGTGTCTATGGGTAGCCTAGCATATGTTGATAAAGGTGGCAAGAAAGTTGCTAGAAAGGTTCATCGGTTGACTGGATTGGGAGTTAGATTGTAGTAGGTTGATAATGATGGTATTGTGGTTGTTGATGGCTCAAAATCTTCTTAGATTGAGGAGGTGAATGCAAAGCAAGATCTTGACCCCGCCTTGTTAGAATTGAAGGCCTTGGTGAGAGATGGCAAGGTGGAGGTTTTCTCCCAAGGGGGAGATGGTGCCCTTAGGTACCAAGGTAGATTATGTGTGCCTTGTGTTGATGACTTGATAGAGAAGATTCTTGATGAGGCTCATACTTCTTCCTATTCTATTCTCTCCAATTTGACAAAGATGTATAGAGATTTGACGGAAGTGTTTTGGTGGGATAGTATGAAGAGGGGCATTGCTAAGTTTGTATCTGGCTACCAGATTTGCCAACAAGTAAAAGCCGAACATCAAAGACCTGGTGGCCTACCCCAAGATATAGATATTCCTACTTGGAAGTGGTAGGAAATTAACATGGACTTTGTGGTTTGGTTGCCGAAGACTAGAAAGCATTTCGATTCTATATAGGTTGTTGTTGATAGAATTGACAAAGTCAACTCATTTTCTACTGGTTAAGACTACTTATGGTGCCGAAGATTATGCTAAGTTGTACATTCATGAATTGGTTAGATTGCATGGGGTGCCCTTGTCTATCATATCGGATCGTGGAGCTTAATTCACCTCTCACTTTTAGAGGTCCTTCCAAAGAGGTCTTGGTACCAAGGTAAAGCTTAGTACGACCTTTCACCCTCAAAAAGAAGGAAAAGCTGAAAGAACTATCTAAAATCTTGAGGATATGCTTAAAGCTTGTGTTTTTGAGTTTAAGGGTAGTAGGGATAATCATCTTCCACTCACTGAGTTTGCTTACAACAATAGCTATTATTCTAGCATTGGTATGGCTCCTTTTAAGGCTCTCTATGGTAAACGTTATAGGTCCCCGGTTGGATGCTTTGAGGTAGGGGAGATGGCTTTGTTGGGTCCGGATCTGGTTTTGAGGCCATGGAGAAGGTAAGATTAATAAGGGAATGGTTGAAAACACTCCAAAGTCATCAAAAGTCCTATACCGGTGTGAGGAGAAGGGAGCTTGCATTTAAAGTTGGTGATTGGGTCTATTTGAAGGTCTCACCAATGAAGGGCATGATTCTTTTGGTAAGAAGGGTAAACTGTGTCCCGATTTGTTAGTCCTTATAGAGTGTTGAGGAGGATTGGTAAGGTGGCATATGAGTTGGAGTTGCCCAATGATATAAATATGGTTCACCTGGTCTTCCATGTGTCTATGTTGAGGAAGTGTGTGGGTGACCCATGTCCTAATGTGCCTCTTGATGTTGTGGGTATGTTGAAGAAAATTTAACTTATGAAGGGGTTTCGATAGAAATTTTGGATATACAAGTGAAAAGGTTGAGGAACAAGGATGTTTCTTTCATCAAGGCTCTTTGGAGAAACCAACAAGTTGGAAGTGCCACATGAGGAACCAAGGCGGACATGCAAAAGCGATATCCCTATCACTTCCATTCTACCCAAGCCTAAGGTACTAATTCAAGTTCCCGATGTGAGTTCAAGTCTCATGTATCAGTCCTTATGTCATTTGCATGCATTCATATTTATGTTGACATGTTTATGGTGATTTTCACACTTAAGTTTAGATTTTTGAAAATGATGTTTAAGTGCATTGTTACATTTTTGTGTGGGCTGAGATTATCTATGACACCCTGTAACTCCATGCTCTTATGTATCAATGTTACAAGCCTTATTTGTTTAGGTGGAGAGTGTATTATGGTCATGGGAGACCCTTAGTACTTGGACAAGTTCAAGACTTGCCTCGGAGTTGAGTTTTAGGTGTTGGTTCATGTAAGGGTCAACTTTAAATGAGGATAACTTTTAGCACACTTAGAAATGGATAACACACAACATGTCAAATGAAATCCCTTTGAGTTAGCTTCGCAATATACTTGGTTTCACCTCATTCCGAGGTGGGATGAAGGTGTTATGACCATTTTTCTAAGACCCTCCTGTACAGTGAAGCCACACGGATAGCTTGACGACCAGTGAGGTGTTGGACGGGCTGCTTGGATGGCTTTGGGGTGGAAAAGTCTATTTTTGGCCTAAGGAATACGACATGGCTAGTGGCACAGGCCTTGTGGCTTGCCACTGATCGTGTGTCTAGCCATGGGGATGTGCAAAAGAGGCTAGGTTGGCATGAGGGCAGATTTTGGCCAAGTGTAGTGCCACAGGCACCCTTATCTGACCGTGTAAGGGTTGATGGCTTGTGGCACCTGGGCGTGGGGTGGCATGGACACATTTTCTTGTTTAACTGTGGTTGGACAGATCAATACACGGTCTGTGTAACACCACATGGTCCGTGAAAGTGGCCCATTAAAGTGACGTCGATGCTAACTTTTTCTCTAGTGTTCCAATTCGAATTTCGAGGCTAAGTCTTGTTCCACGGGCACTCCACATGACCAGTCAAGCCTCTAGTGAGGCAACACTTTGCCAATTTTTCCATCCGTTCACTAATAGCATTTCAGTATTTAATTACTCTAATGACCTTTTTAGATTTCCAATACTATATTAACCTCCCCAAAAGACCTAAACCCTATTCCAAAGGATCAAACTTATTACTCTCATCTCATATACACTCTCAAATTCTCTCAAGAGCCTCCACCAAGACCCCAATAAAAATTCAAGGAAACTCAAGAACAAGTTTTGGATTACAAGACCCAATTCCAAGCTTCCATTCTTCCCCAACTCAATTCCAAGAAACTCAAGATCTAAGGTATATGGGTTTCAATCGTTGGGTTCTTTCACCCACAGTACGCCAAGCTTCCATTTTACATGAATTTCATATTTATAAGTTGATTTACTTATGGGTCTTACTTATTATGAATTTGACTATGAAGATGTTGGGGTTTCATGAAAGTGTGACTGTTTAAGCATGTTTTGAGCTATGAATCTTTAATCTATCTTGACATTTGATGAAGGGTTTTGATTTATATTTAATGATGGTATTAAAAAATATTGATGGATGGTTTTACAATGAATTTTCTTGCATGATTTCACTCTTGAATTACACGGTTTACCACTAGCACTACAAACCCGCCAAGTGTTTGATAAATTGTACGGTTATGAATTCTTGATATATTGAGGGACCAATGCATGACTTATCAGTTAAATGACTTTACAATGATGAAAAGAAGGTGTATACGTGCTGAATTCATAAAGAGTGGTTATTATGTTGTAAGTTGATCACCTTGTTGAGGGGGTACCAAGCCTCAACCATCTTAAGGAGAGGGTGGCAAACCTCGGTTGCCTTGCTGAGGGGGTACCAAGCCTCAACAACCTTGTTGAGAGGGTGTCAAACCTTTGTTACCTTGGTGAGGGGGTTTCAAGCCTCAACCACCTCGACGAGGGGGTGTCAAGCCTCAATTTCCTTGTTGAGGGGGTACCAAGCCTCAATCATCTTATCGGGGAATGGCATGCCCGTACAACTATGTTGAAGGGTTTGTACCTCAATAACCATGTTGAGGGGTTTGTACCTCAATCGCCTCTCCAAGGGGGTGGCAGGCCTTGAAAATGCTATGTTGATGGTCTCTTCCTACATACTTAATATATTCTATACAAGCATGATTTTACTTCAAGCATCATTCATACATGCCATATTGTTATTATGCTATCCATTGCCTATGTTTATGCATTTCGATTGTTGCCTATCTCTTATTGCATTGCATCCGACATTCTTAGTACATTCAAACGTAATAACGCATAACATGATGTTACCATGTAGGAACCGGAGATCCATTTGGTCATCTTCCTCCTCCATATGGCTAGTGATATCTATTCAAGCTAGTTGGTGAGTCCTCCGTTCCGAGGACAATGTCTATGATCTTAAACTATGTATTGAGACTCTTTTTCTTTAATGTATGTATTGACTATGAGGGTGAGCCCGATTACTTGTTTTGGCCCCCGCTCCTGTCTAAGTTTAGAGGGGTTGTTGGACAAGTTATATAATATGCTTGAGCTTTGACTCACTTATGACTGATCTATGTTATTGAAGTGTTTAAATCTTTCCCTTAGTCTCAATATCCCTTGTTTATGTTTCTTATGTTTTTCTATTTTGCTTTTGCAACCAAGGATGTGTGAATGATATGCTAAGGGACTTGTTTGTGGTTCCTTCGGGATCCCCTACGCCGTGTCACTTCTAGGCCCTAGTTTGGGTCATGAAATTATCTTGCTTACTTCTTTTATATACGTTTCTTTAATATTCGGGGATGAATGTTCCCAAGGGGGAGATATTGAAACGACCCCAAAAAGTGCCCGAAAATGTGCTCGAAAGTGACCATAATCATAATTTCCATGTATCTCAAAATCTGTGCGTGATATCGAAAATCCGACTTCATATTCTTGATTAGGGGGCAAAATTAGTGGAAAATGGGTATAAACCAAAATTTAGAAAACCAGTAGCAAAAAACAAATTTTGCCAATTTTGTAGTTCAAATATGGTTACGCATTTGCTCCGTGACGTGGAGTCGTCGCGGCGATGTGATTTTTTGTGCCAGTTTTCCTGTTTTGGTCCAAGGCCCTTGGGTCTTGGGCCTAAGCCTTCCTATCCATAAAGCACCTACACTTAGTCATATTTCAACTCCATATCATAGAGTCATTCCCCAAAACCCTCTCTAACTCTTAGACAAATATTTCACCCAAATTCTAGTGTCCCAATCTCATTCTTGATCTAAGGATTTCATTCAAGCTTCAAGTTTACAATCAAATCATCATCAAGGAAATCTCCAAATTTGAGGTATGTGGGTTTCAACCATTGAGCCTTTTCAGCCATGGTGCCTAACCTTTCTTTTTACATAAATTGCATGATTTAAAGTGGTTTTACTTATGGGTATCTCTTACTATAAAGTTGAATATAAAATATGTTGGGGTTTGATAAAATGTGACTATTTAAGCATATTTTGAGCTATGAATTTATGATCTATTATGTGACTTGATGAGGGGTTTTGATATATTTTTAATGAGGGTATTACCAAGTGTTGGTGGGTGGTTTTACATTGATTTTGTCAGATGATTTCACTCTTAGATTGCATGGTTTAATACTAGCATACACACCAGCCAAGTCCCCACTTGTGTGATTCCATTGGGTATGTTGTTGTTGTTGTTGTTGTTATACACACCCGTCAAGTGTTTGATAAAATGTTCGATTAATGTTTCTTGAGTTGTTGAAGGTCTAATGCATGGCATATGAGTTAACTAACTTTATGATAATGAAAGTAATGTATATATGAGTTGATTTCATGAGTAGTATCTATACTATTGCAAGTTGGCCATGCCTCGTTTGGGGGGTGGTAGTCTCGAATTACCATGTTAGGGCGTATGTACCTCAATCGTCTCGCTTGGGGAGTGGTAGCCCCATGCTACCATGTTGGGAGTTATGTACCTCAATCGCCTTGCTCGGGGGAAGGGGGTGGTAGGCCCCTGCTACTATGTTGGAAGGTATGTACCTCAATCGCCTCACCAAGGGGGTGGTAGGCCTTGGATTCTATAATGATGGTGTCTTCCTTCACATGTAATATGTTCTATATAAGCATGTTTTACTTCAAGCATCATTCATGCATGCCATATTTTTATATGCTTATTTATTTCCTAATTATGCATTTCGATTATGTTGCCAATCTCTTGTTGCATTGTATCCTACATACTTAGTACATTCAAACATACTTCGTCAAATCCTTCTTGCTTTTCATCTGTTTGTACACTTCACCATGTTTGAGACTTCTCCTATCTCTGAAAAGCAAATGGCATCTACAAATAAGTCTCCACAATCCCCAAAAATTTTTACACCTCCATCTACACCAGTACATACTCCTCTCAAACCTGCGGAGTTATAACCATTGCCTCATACTATTTCACCCTCTTCTCCATCTCTTCCGTTTCTTTCAGAGTTTGCACCCTTGGGTCTAGAATCGCACAATGTTGCACTTGGTTTCTCATCTGAGGGACTC
>JAPFFP010045360.1:0-11695 GCA_026153255.1 Solanum medicagineum | reverse complement strand
GTCTTCATCCATGGGTCCTTTCACCCATGGAACCCAACCTTCCCTTTTCATGAAAATTGCATGTTTTCAAGTTGTATTACCTATGGGTATATATTATAATGGATTATGAATGTAAATTATATTGGGGTCTTATGAAGTATTGATTGATTATGCATGACTATCTATTTCAATCTTGTTCCATGAATTGATTTGTCTATTGAGACTATACGTTTTTTGAGCTATGAAACTCTGAACTATTATGAGATTTTGTGATGGTTTTCAAGGTACCCTACATGAGGGTTTTACTACATGTTGGTGGGTTGATTTGCATTAAGTTTAATTCACTCTTGAATTGTATAATTTTGAATAAGTATCATGAATCCACCATGTGTTTAATAAAATGTCATGATGATCTATTACATAATTTACAAGTCAAGAGATTTCATGATGATTAAGAGCTTTCAAGCATGTATTGAATTCATGAAAAGCATCTATGATTTTACAAGTATCAAGTTAAGCCCTAATTCAAGATTTTTACCTCTTATGAGCTATTCATGTTAAAGCAAGGGTTCATGTATGATTATGATCTATTCTCATGTTCTAGTTAGCCTCACTACTAGAGGTAAAACATGTTTAGGAGATACTCAAGTCATGTTCTTAAAAACATCTCATGTTATGATTAAAGTATGACTATTTCAAGTATTCTGGGATTAGACGTAGCACCGATGGATTGGATATCGGCGTGGACTATCTTCAAGGGCCCATACTCCTTTCCTCAAAAAATGTGCCACCAAAGGATTGTGATTATTACCCTTGCTGTACTAATGGATCCATCTAGTACACTTTATCATGAAATGTTTTTCGAAATGGGTCATGTAACCTTAAGTAGGGTTGCATCGTACGAAGTGGGTCATGTTCCCTTAAGGTGAAGTATGGTTTACCTTAACAAGTAGACCACCACTTTTGCTGATGAGGGGTAATCATCGGGATTCTAAATAGTAACTTGCTTGGTCTTACTCATGTCTATTAAGGTCTCTTCCCACACGTGTATGCATATTATGCAAGTTGAGTGATTTACAAACATGTTTTATTATAAGAATTGATCATGCATGCCATATTGACATTACATATATCCACTAATTATGATTATTAATTTTGACTATATTGGCTTATATCTTGTTGCATTGCATCTGACATACTTAGTACATTCAAATGTACTAACACATACTCTATGCCTACATGATATTACCATGTAAGGACCAGAGCTCTTTTTGATTATACTCCACATGGCTAGTTGGGTACTTTGGAGAAAAGCATTGGTGAGTCCTTAAGTCTGAGGTCAAAATATAAGTTACTCTTGCTATGCTGAGACTTCTTTATATTAAGCACTTGTTATCATGAGGGTGAGCTCGGGAAGTATCTTGCCCCTGCTCCATTCCAAGTTAGAGGTGTTGTTGGATACTCTACTATGATATGTTTATGCTATGAGCTTGACTCTCTTATGCTTTCATGAATAACAAGGACTTCCCCTAGTCTCGCTTCCTCTATTGATTATATCTTTTCAATGCTTATTTTGCTTTCACAACCAAGGATCTGTGATTGATATACTAAGAGGCTTGTTTGGGGCCTTTCGTATTCCCATTTCACCGTGTCACATCTAGGCTCGAGGCTTGGGATGTACAACACTAACTGAGCTAATTCCTATAAAGATCTACTCCTAAGTCATTCGAAGTCTTTTAGCTCCCAAATTCTCTCATGGGCTCACAATGTCTCTCTAAGTCAAGGGTTCCATGAAGCTAAGCTTGAAGGGTTGATCAAGGTTATTCCAGATTTTCTTAACCAATTCTAAGGATTCTTTTTGGGGTACGTAGGGTTTCATTCATGGATTAGTTTCATCCATGAAGCCCAATCAAAACCTTCTTTTATCAATGTTTTATGAAGAATGGGATTTTAAGTTATGATACCTAATGCGTGAGTTGTGATTTCTATATGATGATTATGGTAAATTAAGCATGAATTATGATGAATTTTCATAAGGTGTATGATTTTCAAGCAAAAAGGGTATGATTTCAAAGCATGCAGGATTAGGGCTTAATGATTTGATGTGGGTTCTTTATCTAATGTCCTAAATTGATTTAAATGTATGATTTCCTCTATGAATCTTACTTAATTGTATGATTTTGATTCAAATGTCCATGGACCAACACTTAGCCCTACTCTCCCATGTTAAAAGTATGAATTTATATATCTATAATGCTAAGTATAAAAAACATGTTTTAATGATGACGATGATGGTATTATAACAATGATGATGTTATGAAAGCTATGATGATGCTATGGTGAAGAGGGTGATGAGCCCCCTAATTTTTATGATGATGTAAAGGTGGGAATGTCTATCCACATTATGATGAAAGCAAAGTAAATGGATTAAATATTATATGAAAGATATAACAATTATTCTGAAAGTTATGAAAGTATGATTTTAATGAAGTATGACTTATGTCAAAGTTACATATATGAATGATTTATGTATTCCGTGGGATATGACTTAGCACTGAGAGCAATTTGATTCCATAAACCCATAACTATGTGCCACCATAAGAATGATGTTTATGTTTTATGCCTTAAAGGTATGCTAATGGATCCAATTATCTTAAATAATAGGCACTCACCATGCTAGGACAAAGCCTAAAGTGTGGGGTCAAAAGATGGTTTTCACCGTGCTAGGATATACAACCTATAGGATGAGGATCGAGTTTACTTTGGCAAAGTAAAGTACTCTTAGTTCGATGTACAATGAACATCGGGATTCTATGTAATAGTCTGCATGGCCTTATTAATGTCAATTATGGTCTTGTTCCCACCTATGTGTACTTAAGCTTTGAATGAATTTATAATGTTTCTTCTTATGATTTTTAATTGTCATGCTCATGCATAGTGTCATTATCCCTTGTTGTAATTATGCATATTGATGTTATTGTGATGTTCTTTGATTCATGGCATACCTACATACTTAGTTCATTTTATGTGCTAATGCATACTTCTTTTCCTACATGATCTGACCATGTAAGGACGAACGATGAGGAGGTCATTCCACATTAATACTTGTATTCGAATCCATAAAGCTTGTTGATTAGATTGGTCAGTTCCCATGCTTTAGGAACAAGTCCTATTATGTTTTCCTTTATGTTAAAACTTTAGTACTTTAGTTACTTTTGATGTATATCTTGAGGGTGAGCTAGTGGGCTATGTGCTAGACCCTGCCAAGATCTTGATGTAGAGGCATGAATTGAACAAATCGATATGATGTACTTGGACTTTAGCTTATATGCATTTTTGCTTGTTACTTCTCTCTGATATATGCTTATTTTACCTTTAGAATGCTTATGATACGAACACAAGGCTTGGATATGATGTCTTCGAGTGTCACATTTGCCATGTCATGGCTAGGCCCTAGGTTCGGGTCATAACAAAAATTGTATTTGAGCCTAAGGTTTGAAAGTATCTCAGGGTGTCCAACATGCTACGTCGAGTAGTATCTTATTCATTTGTGCTTTTCACACCACATCCATGAATAGGATGCTATTAGATATTTTAGAAAAACCTCACTTCTTTTTAGCTCTATGTCGTGCCATTAAAGTTTCCATATCCTAACGCTTGTACCTTGGTGTTTTCTGAAATGTCTCAACGACATGCTCCATTACCAATGGGAAATAATACTAATTTGGACCAAGATTCTCCGGCTCCTCCCGGTCCTCAAGCCCCTCAGGTGGACCAAGTTTCTATTGACGAGTCTAGGGCTGCCATTACAATGTTGGCTCATGTTGTTGCTCACCAAAGACTCCTACTTTGGCTTCAAAGATAAGGGATTTTGCTAGAATGAATCTACCATAATTTCATGGCTCTAAGGTGCATGAGGATTCACAAGAGTTTGTTGATGAGATCTATAAAGTAGAGATTATGGGAGAGTCTTTTGAGGAATGGCTGGACTAGCGGCATATCAACTTAAGGGTGTGGCTCAAGTATGGTAAACTCAATGGAAGTACGAAAGGGTTGATGAGGGTGTAATTGATTGGGACATGTTCGTTCAAAGCCATTTTCATTCATTTTTTCTCTCTTGAGCTAAGAAAATCTAAGGTGATGGAGTTCATGAACTTAGGGCAATATGGAATGAGTGTGAGGGAATATTCCCTTATTTACTAAGTTGTCAAAGTTTTCTCCTTCCTTGGTGGTCGACTCAAGTACCTGCATGAACAAACTTCACTTTGGGTTTGTCCGATTTGGTGAAGATGGAATGTAAGTCTGCCATGCTCATCAAAGAAATGGATATCTCAAGACTCATGACATACGACGAACAAGTGGAGAGTTTAAAGTTGCAACAAATAAAGTCAAGAGAGTCCAGGAGGGCTTGTTTTGATAATGGTTTTTTTTATGGTGTATTCTGTGGATGCAGATTCCAACAAGGACAAGGGTCTTCAAAGAGTGCTCCTCCAAAGGTTCGAAAAAGGGAAAGGGGCTAATACTAAGGCTCAAGGTGATAGGTAAAAGGTGGTGCTATTCATCCTAGATTTCCCAAGTGCGAGAAGAACCATATTGGTAAATGTTTGAGAGGTTTTGGTGCATGTTTTGGTTATGGAAATTTGGGACACAAGATTGCCAAGTGTCCTAATGTTGCTTATAAAGGCAAGGAAGGGCATCCATAAGGTCAAGTGGGCCAAAAAGTGCAAGTTCAACAAGGTGACCAAGATCCAAGTGGTGGTTCCCGTAGCAATTGATTCTATGCTTTGCATACTAGACAGGAAGTTGATGAGGTTCCCGATTGGTTACTAGTATATTGAAAGTCTTTGACAATGATGTGTATGCTTTGCTTGACCCCGGTGCCAATATGTATTTTATTACACTTTATGTTTCCATAAAATTTGATGTGCCTCCGAAAGTTTTGTTACAGCCTATTCGGTTTATACTCCTTTTTATGAATCAATCCTAGCCAATAAAGTCTATAAAAGTTGTCCCGTGTCGGTTTTGCATGATATCTTCCCATGTTATTTGGTTGATCTTGATATAACCGATTTCAATGTTATTCTTGATAGGGATTGGTTACATGCATCCTACACTTCCATTGATTGTAGGACACGTAAGGTCACGTTTCATGTTCCTTCTAAGCTTATTATAGAGTGAAAGGGAACTAATTTAGTGTTCAAAGTGAGGTTTGTCTCTTACATAAAAGCTATGAAAATGATCTCTAAGGGTTGTCTATATCATATTCTCTGAGTCAAGGATGTTGAGTTCATGTTTTTACTCTTATTCGGACCCTATGGTAAATGAGTTCTCCTATGTGTTTCTCAATGATCTACCTGATATTCCTCCTGTAAGGAAGATTGATTTTGGTATTGATCTCTTGCTTGACACCTAACCCATCTCTGTACCTTCACACCGTATGGCCCCGACCTAATTGAAAGAGTTGAAAGAACATTTGGAGGATTTTCTTGAAAAGGGATTCATAAGGCCTCGTGTGTCACCATGGGGTGCTCCCGTGCTGTTTTTAAGAAAGAAAGTCGGTTCGCTTTGGATGTGTGTGGACTACCGATACTTGAATAAGGTAACCATCAAAAATAAATATCCATTTCTAAGGATCAATGACCTTTTTGATCAATTGTAAGGTGCAAGCTACTTTTCTAAGATCGATCTTCGATCTGGATATCACTAATAGAGGGTGAAGGAAGATGAAATTCTAAAGATGACATTTAGAGCTCAGTATGGTCATTTTTGAATTTTTTGTTATGTCTTTTAGACTAACAGATGCCCCTACTAATTTTATGGATTTGATGAATAGGATCTTCAAACCACATTTTTATATGTTTGTAGTGGTGTTCATAGATGATGTATTGGTTTACTCACGGGATGTGAAAGAGCATGAAGATCATTTGAAGATTGTTGCAAACATTGAGAGATAGAAATTTTTTTCCAAGTTTAGTAAATATGAATTTTGGATAAGAGAGGTGGCTTTTCTTGGACACATTATTTCGGATGATGGTATTAGGGTTTATCCAAAAAAAGTGGAAGCAATTAAGAATTGGCCTAGACCATTGTATCCATCCAATATTAGAAGCTTTTTGGATTTGGCCGGATATTATAGAATGTTTGTTGAGGGAGTTTCCTCCATTGCTTCTCCTTTGACAAATTGACCCAAACTAACAAAAAATTCCAATAGTCCGATGAATGTGAAAAGAGTTTTCAAATGTTGAAGGATCGTCTTACTTTGGCTCCTATTTTGAAATTGCTCAAATGATCAGATGGTTTATTGTGTATTGTGATGCTTTACATATAGGCTTTGCTTGTGTACTGATGTAAGTTAGAAAGGTCACTGCCTATGCTTCAGGGCAATTGAAGGCACATCGAAAGAATTATCCAATGTATGATCTTGAATTCTTGGCTGTTGTGTTTGCATTAAAGCTTTGATGACACTATCTTTATGGGGTACATGTCGATATGTTCACCAATCACAAGAGCTTGCAATATGTGTTTAGCCAAAGGGATTTGAACCTAGGACAAAGAATATGGTTGAAACGTTTGAAGGATTATGACATGAGTGTGATGTATCACTCGGGAAAAGCTAACGTTGTAGCCGATACATTGAGTAGAGTATCTATAAACAACATGGCACATGTTGAAAGTAGAAAGAAAGGATTGGTCAACGAATTTCACTATTTGTCCTTTTTGGATGTAAGGTTGAATAGCCTAACTGATGGCAGTATGCTAGTACCAAATGGGGCAGAATCATCTTTGATGGAAGAAATTGAAGCAAAGAAAGACATGTGTGCTACTTTGGTGGAGTTGAAGAAGTTAGTGGCTGATGTAAAGGTGGAAGTCTTCTTACAAAGGGAGATGAGGTATTGCAATTTCAAGGTTGATTATGTGAACACAATATGGATCGACCAAAGGAGAAGATACTTGATGAATATCACTATTCAAAATACTCCCATTCTTCTGGGATTTATCAAAATGTATAGAGATTTCAGAGAAGTGTACTGGTGGGATGGCACGAAGAAAGACAGAGAAAAATATATGATGAAATGTGCAAATTTTGTCAACAAGAAAGGGTAGAACACCAAAGACCCAGTGGTTGACTCAACTTATTAAGATACCAACTTGAAAATGGGAGATAGTAAATGTGGACTTCATTATGGGGTTGCCGAAGACAAGAAAACGATTTGACTCCATATGGGTAGTGGTTGATAGAACGATGAAAACAACCCACTTTTTGCCGGTAAGGACTTGTTATGGTGCAAAACATTATGCCAAGGTTTACATCTAATAGTTGGAGAAGTTACATGGGCTACCGTATTATATCAGATAGAGGTGCTCAATGTACTTTGCATTTTTGGAAGTAATTCCAAAAGGGCCTTGGCATGAAGGTAAAGCTAAGTACATATAACACCCTATCTAATTTTTCCACCTAGCCTGAGCAAATGCACAGAGTAAATTGAGAAAAACAACTGAGAAAAGTCTCTTGGAGAAATCACAAAGGCCATCTATGGCCCGTGGATGAGGTCTCGTAGGTCACCCAACTAACTTGGTGAAATTATCTAAGTCTGAGGCCCATGCATGAGACAACATACGACCCGTACTTTAATATATGAACCACATATTAAGTTTCATAGCTTGTTTGTTCAAAAATTAACTTTCCAGGATCTTGAGGTATGAGTTTTCAGACAGCCCGTAAAACCGCTTACGACCTATACACTTGTTCCATAGAAACCTTCTAGTAACCAAAATTATTTTGACACCTAACTTACAAGATGAACTTACAACCTGTAAATAGACTTACTACTTATAAATGGGGTCTCGTAAGTTGGGTTGACAGTTTTAATAGGGGTAATTATGTCTATTCCTACTCCTTTGTAATCCAATCCTTGGAGGTTTTGTACTTAATTAATGTCCTAAAACAAATCATAAGCATATTTGTCACCTTTCATTCATTCTTGGGAGTTCTTAAGAGTATTGAAGATGAGAGGAAAGTGAGAGTTTCCAGTTCAAATGCGAAAATCGACTGAGTTTTGATTGATTCTGTTATTTCTAGGTATGTAAGGCTTTCTAAAGTTTTGAACTACGTCCGTTCACACTCCCTTTCCTCTCCTTGAGTTGAAATTGAGAAATAGAGTTGAGGCTTGAAAATTCTACAAACTAAATACCGAATTTTCTGCATTTACTTTGTGTTCTCATGATTATGAACTGAATATTTGATGCATTGCACTGTTGTTGATATGAGATTGAGATATAAACTTTATGCATTGACATCATGAACTCCAAATTGCAAGATTTTATGAAATTTTGTACATGGACTGAGTTGAGGTTGAGTTTGATTATCTAAGCTGAGTAAATTGAGCACAACTGAGTGTGAGGAGCATATTGTATTATAATTACATGTCCGTTGATGCATTTTGCTTGCAGTCCATGACAAGTCTAATTGAGTAAGTCCAAATGACCATTTAAGTCTGAGTTGAATCTGATTGATTATAATAATACACTCATACTTATATGCTATACTATATATACTTACAATCAATATCAAGTATAATCACTATATACTATCAATTATAATAATATACTTGTAACACCCCACACCTTACAATACTAGTACAATTCCAATGAAACATGAGATGGTTTAGTCAAATTAGCGCCCATTTTAAAAGTGCTCGAATCTCATGTCATAGGGGGATATGTGCGTCTAACGCTTAAGAGCGTCAAGTGTATACATATTTTATGTCAAATTGAGGGGATCACGACCTTAAATAAAGTAAAATAATTGAGGTGCTTGTAGGACTAAGGAAGCTAGCAGGTGAGTCACCTACTTGCCTAGCTTAAATTTGCTAGCTAAATGGAGACGAGGCTTCGACTTCGTCCAAGTCCGATTATGAATGAAGTCCGTGTTAAGGGTGTAACTTTAGCCCATGTTTTAGCCTCATAAATGGACTACATGTTCATCCCAAGGAAGGTACTAAAAGGGCCCAAAGACATCACAATTTCTTGGATACTTTAGGCCCAAACAAAGTGAAGAGAAAGTTGGAAGATAGGCAGCCCAAGCCCATCAACTTGGAGACCTTTTTAGGCCCAAGTGTAAGGGCTAAGCTACTGGATTACCAACATGATAATATGTGGTATTAAGTGGCCAAAATGTCAAAAGAAAGGCGGCCAAACTAGTCCTTTAAAAAGGGGTTACAAGCAGCAACATTTATTCACTCTTAGACTTGGAAAAATTTCAACTTTCAAAATTTTCTCTCAACACTTTCTTAACCTAGCAAGCAGCCACAAGGGAACTTCTAGGGTTATTGGAGAATCCCTACACCTTGAAGGTAGTGGTAAGTAAGTTTACACATGTGTTTAGTATAGTTTTCTTATGAAAAACAAGAAGTATATGCTAGTACATTTGTGCTGGAAATTTGGGACAACATGTACTTAGAAAATTGTTGCACACTTGCCTTTTGTTTTAGTGACTTATCTATGGTTTGTGAGCTGTATTATGAATACAAATTGATGTTATTAATGAGGTTTGAGGTATAAATATTACCCTAAGGTTGCTGCCCTGATTTTGGTTTCATTTAACAAACACGTTTTATTGTGTTATCTTAAGTGTAATGTTGATTGGAACTTGTGGGCTGTTGGATGGAAGGTTTATTGGATCACATCCTTCATGACTTCTTGGGTGCTGTTCTAAGACTATTTTAGTACTATTTATATATATAAATGTTGCTGGAACATTTTGGTTAGAGTTGGAATAGGTTTGGAGTTGTCGATGTCGAAATGTTGCGAAAGGAGGTAACGCTATGCTGTCCATTTGTAGGTTGTGTAGAATTGTTATGTGTTGTTCTTTGAGGGATGTTATAAGACAGTTGTGGCACTAAACCAGGCTGTACATGATGTGCACATGTGAATGTGTGTCAGAAAGTACGATTAGGGGCAAAAAGGTTGAAATAATACGCTCGGGTTTATAAATACCCGCTTGCTGTCCGTGTATTGTTTTGTTATGTGATTGGGCTGCCAAGGTGTGTCTATTGGATATTACTGCTAGTTTTATCACCTATTATGTTGTAGATAAATATTTGGAGGAAGGGAAATTTATCTTGAGGTAGTAACAAGGTCGTACAAGGAGGTATGTAAGGCTACTTGATTTTGTATTACTTGGCATGAAATCTAGATTCTTCATTAGCACATAAAGGCACTTGCAAACTCCGACACAACTATTAACCGTGTCTCCACTCTTTGACATGTTCACATGCTTCTGTACATTGTCACCTCCAAATCTGCATACATACATAGATACCAAGTTACATGGGTTCTTGTTACTAAATAAAGTTCACAAGTTGTTCCATTTCATACGCATTTCATTATTTGTGTAACGTACTCTTTTCATTGTCATATTGTCTTGTATGGTTATCTTCATATCACATGCTACATATACAGTCCTATAGCTCCAATATTGTGACCACCAAAAGAACCATCTCAAAGGTAATTGAAAGGTAAAGTATATTGTTTATTGATGGGTGGTAGCCTGAGGGGTGGAAGAATCACCTAGCTAGGGACGATCCTTTCACGCGTGGTAGCCTGAGGGGTTAAGGAAAAACCTCGCCAGGGACGATCCTGATATAGTTTAACCACTAGTCAGTTGTTCATTTGTTACATGTTTTGCACAAATTATACAGTAAAGGTAAAGTAATATAAAGAACATAAAGTACACGATCCCAAAGTATAACCAAAGGTGGTCTCTAATCTTGTACCAGTGCATAGTTTCATTTGAGCTGTTACTTTATGTACAGTATGTCATGCCTTACATATCCAGTACATTATCCCATACTAACGTCCCTTACGGGGGACCTGCATTTCATGCTGCAGGTACAGATGCTAGTAGATCTCCCTAGTAGGAGTACAGTATATCCAGCTGCTAATACCAAGCTCTAGGTTGGTTCGGGGCTTTGTGTGTGTCTAGAGCTTATATGTTTACATTGTACAATTAGTTGAGGCGAGGCCTGTCCCGACACTTGTCAGATACTTTCTCTTATTTAGAGGCTTTATAGACTATGTAAATCAAAGTGTGGTCATGTCTCGTGCTTCAAACACCGTGGCCCCAATGGTCCAGTCATATGCATTTCCTTTGGGCTTGTTATCACTGTTTATCTTCTTAAAAGCATGTCAAAGGTAGAAATTTGTTATAATATGTATAGAAAGCACATAGATACAGGTTGGTTCTCCCGATCCTTATCTGCAACGGGTGCCAGTCCGCCCTAACGGGACTTTAGGGCGTGCCAGAAGTGGTATCAGAGCGGCTCATCCTAGGGAATCTACAAAGCCGTGTCTATGTAGAATATTGTTTATCGATTTGTTGTGCACCACATTTATAAGAAGGAGGCTACGTGGCATTTAGGAGTTGTTACTTGCTTTTCATTTTGTTGATCGTCCCATAGAGCTAAGTGTAATAGGTGCATTATGTCTAATCTTAAATTGTTTTATACAGCAAGTATGCCAGAAACCAGGCAGAACAAAGGTAAAGGGAAGGGAGTAGAAGTGGTTGTTGGTATATCCAGTCAGGTGAGACAACGAGATAAGGTTCAAGAGGAGTCTTTGTCATAGATATCTCCAACTCGTCCAGTTCCTGGTGAACCCGAGAGTAGTGAAATTCCTCCAGAACCACCTATTGATGCTACCATGCAGGATCTGAGAA
>JAPFFP010045359.1:0-11696 GCA_026153255.1 Solanum medicagineum | reverse complement strand
ACTAATGCATCGGCCATCTTCATGGACCTAATGAATAGGGTCTTCAAACCCTACCTTGATTCCTTTGTTGTGGTCTTTATTTATGATATTTTGATCTATTCACATAGTAGGGAGGAGCATATGGGTCATTTGAGGGAAGTGTTACAAAGATTGAGTAAAGGAGAAATTATATGCCAAATATGACAAGTGTGAATTTTGGTTGAAGGAGGTTGCATTCTTTGGTCATGTGGTGTCGGGGGATAGTGTAAAAGTGTATCCTAAGAAAACCAATGTGATTAGGAATTGGCCTAAACCATTGACCCCGTCGGATATTAGGAGCTTCTTGGGCCTAGCGGGTTATTATAAAAGGTTTGTGAATGGGTCTCCTCCATTGCTTCCCTTATGACAAAATCAACTCAAAAAAAGGTTAAGTTTGTGTGAACCGATGAGTGTGAGAGGAGCTTCCAAACATTGAAAGACAAGCTTATGTCCACTCTTATATTGTCACTACCGAATGGGCTTGAGGGATTTGTGGTGTATTCTGATATTTCCCGGGTTGGTTTGGGTTGTGTGTTGATGCAAAATGGTAAGGTCATAGCTTATGCTTCTAGACAACACAAGGAACTACCCTACCCATGATCTAGAGTTAGCGCCGTTGTGTTTGCATTAAAGATTTGGCGTCACTACATGTGTGGGGTACATGTTGATGTGTACAGCAATCATACGAGTCTCCAATATGTATTCACTCAAAAAGACCTCAACTTGAGGAAAATAAGATGGTTAGAACTTCTCAAAGACTATGACATGAGTGTGCATTACCATCCGATAAGACAAATATTATGGCGGATGCTTTGAGTCGGGTATCTATGGGTAGCTGAACTCATTTGGATGGTTGTGATAAGGAGATGGCTAGGGAAGTGCATCAATTGGCTAGATTGGGGGTTCGGTTGGAAGAGGTTGGAGGTGATGGTATTGTTGTTGTTGATGGGTCTAATTCTTCATTGGTTGATGAGGTGATAGCAAAACAAGATCTTGACTCCTCCTTACTTGAATTGAAGGCCTTCGTGAAAGAGGGCAAAATAGAGGTTTTCTCCCAAGGGGGAGATGGTGCCCTTAGGTACCAAGGTAGGTTGTGTGTGCCTTGTGTTGATGGTTTAAGGGAGAAAATTCTTGATGAGGCCCACAATTCTTCTTATTCTATCCATCTAGGTTCCACCAAAATGTATAGAGACTTGAAGGATGTGTATTGGTGGGGAGGCATGAAAAGGGACATTGCTAAAATCATTTCCGGTTGCCATAGTTGTCAACAAGTCAAAGCCGAATATTAAAGGCCGGGTGGCCTAACCCAAGACATAGAGATTCCCACTTGGAAGTGGGAGGTGATTAATATGGATTTTGTTGTTGGGTTGCCCAAGACTAGAAAAAGTTTAATTCTATATGGGTGGTGGTTGATAGGATGATGAAATCGGCTCACTTTCTATCTGTTAAGACCACATATGGGTGCAAGGTTGTACATCCATGAGTTAGTGAGGTTGCATGGGGTTCCTTTGTCCATCATATCGGATCATGGTTCAAAATTTACTTCACACTGTTGGAGGTCATTTCAAAGAGGTCTTTGTACAAAAGTTCACCTTAGTACGGCCTTCCACCCTCAAACGGATGGCCAAGCCGAAAGAATAATTCAATCCCTTGAATATATGCTTAGGGCATGCGTATTGGAGTTGAGGGGTAGTTGGGATGACCATCTTCCTTTCATCAAGTTTGCCTACAACAATAGCTATCACTCTAGCACCGGTATGACTCCTTTTGAGGCTCTTTATGGGAGACGTTGTAGATCACCGGTTGGTTGGTTTGAGGTTGATCTGGTTATGGAGGCTCTTAAGAAGGTTAGGATGATTAGGGAGAGGTTAAAGACAGCCTAAAGTCGTCAAAAATGCTATGCCGATGTGAAAAGAAGAGACCTTGAATTCAAAGTGGGTGATTGGGTTTATTTGAAAGTTTCTCCAATGAAAGGTGTGGTCCGATTTGGTAAAAAGGGGAAGTTGAGTCCAAGATATGTTAGTCCTTATGAGGTCTTGAAGAGGGTAGCTTATGAGTTGAAGATGCCTAGTGAAATGATTTGGTTCATCCGGTGTTCCAAGTCTCTATGTTGAGAAAATGTGTTAGTGATCCTAATGCTATTGTGCCTCTTGATGTTATGGGTGTTGCTGAGGATAACTTGACTTATGAGGAGACTCCAGTTTATATTTTGGATAGGCAAGTGAAGAGATTGAGGAACAAGGAGGTGACATCCGTTAGGGTCATTTGGAGGAACCAACAAGTTGAGAGTGCTACATAAGAGGCCGAGGCAAACATACAAAAGTGGCGCCCTTATCTCTTCCACTCCACTTAAGCCTAAGGTACTAACTCTAAGTCCCCTATGTGATTTCAAATCTTATGTTTCATCCCCTATGTCATTCATATGCATTCATCTTTAAGTTGACAAATTTATGATGATTTTTACACTTATGTTGAGGTTGTGAAAATGGTGTTTAAATGTAATGTTGCATTCTTGTTAGGACTGATTTATTCTTGATTACTCTTGTTTTGTACGTCTCTTTTACATTCGAGGACGAATGTTTTCAAGGGGAAGATATTGAAACGATCCCAAAAAGTGCCCGAAAATATGCCTCAAAATGCCCGAAATTTTAAATTTCATATATCTCAAAAGTTGCACGTGATATTGGAAATCCAAATTCATATTCTTGTTCGGGGGGTCAAAATTAGGGGGCAAAGGGTCTAACCCCCATTTAAGAGAAAACAATTAGTAATTTCAACTTTCATCATTTTCTTGTCCAAAACTGATCCGCAACAGCACTACGATGTGCAACTGCCACGGACATGTGTTAATTTGACCTCCGTAATAGGTATACGTCGCGGACTAGACGCAGACTTGTGTATTTTGTTGCCAGTGATTTCTATCTCGGTCCAAGGAGTTTGGGTCTTGGACCTAAGTGTTCCCAAACGTGTTTTTACCTATACTTAGCCTTATTTCACCATCATATTATCCTAAACATTCCCCAATAATCACTAGAACACTTAACCATATTTTCACTCCCCAAATTCAAGTCCCGAACCCTCATCCCAAGCTAAGGTTCTCCTTTAAGGTTCTTCTTCAAGCTTCAAGTCGCCATCTCCAATCTTCATCAAGTTCATCTCCAAGCTAAGGTATGTGGGTTTCTTTCATGGGTTACTTTCACCGATGATACCCAAGCCTCTGTTTACTCAAATTGAATGATTTAAAGTTGATTTACAAATGGGTCTTGATTATTATGAAATTCACTACACTCTACGTTAAAATTATGTAAACTTGTGACTGTTTTGCAATGTTTTGAGCTATAAATCTTGGATCTATTGTAAGATTTGATGAGTGATTTTGATGTATATTGCTTGAGGGTGTTGCAAGGTGTTGATTAGTGGTTTTACAATTGATTTTCTTGTATGATTTCATCTCTAAATTGCATAGTTTTGTACTATCATTTCACACCCTCTAGGTGTCTGATAAAATGTCCGGATGTGGTTTCTTGAGAAGTTGAAGGTCCAAAGCATGAGATATGATATGATTGACGTTATGATAATGAAATCCGCTTATGTATATGATAAGTCCTACATAAAGTTTTGCATTAGACCAAGCCTAATCCGAGTGGTCTAAGAACCCGGATAACCGAGATGGGGGTTTGTACTCATCAACCGAGTGAAGGGTTTGTACTTTTCCACCTAGTGATGGGGCGACATCATCACTAACCGAGATGAGGGTTTGTACCCATCAACCGAGTGAAGGATTTGTACTTCTCCACCTAGGTGATAGGGCGGCATCATCACCAACCGAGTGAAGAGTTAGCACTTCACCACCTAAGTGATGAGGCGTCATCATCACTAACCTACCAAGCGGTTTGTACTTTGGAAATCTAATTTGGTCTATTCTACACATATGATATCCTATATGAGCATGAGTTATTTAAGCATGTTTTACTTGAGCATTGATCATACATGCCATATTGTTATATGACATCCATTGCCTATTGTTCTCCATTTTGATTATGATATTCATCTTTTGTTGCATTGCATCCTACATACTTAGTACATTCAAACATACTAACGCATCCTCTTGCTACATGATATCACCATGGTAGGAACTGGAGCCCAAGTTGATCATCCTCCTCCACGTGGCTAGTTCGGTGCTACTCAAGCTAGTTGGTGAATCCTCCACTTCGGGGACCTTAGTCTGTGCTCTCTTGTTATGTATTGAGACACTCTTCTTTATTTTCTATTCGACTATGAGGGTGAGCCCAGTTGCTTTGTCTTGGCCCCTGTTGGATATTTTATGTATCTATGCTAAGAGCCTTGGCTCTATTGTTCTTGATGTCTATGTATGAAAGTGCTTTCCCTTAGCTCAAGTTGTCCCACTTTACTATCTCTTGATGCTTGATTTATTGTTTTCACGACCAAGGATGTGTAATGATGTTCTAAGAGGCTTGCTTGGGGTCCCTTCGGGTTCCGCTTGCGTCGTGTCACGCCTAGGCCCTGGATTTGGGTCGTGACATTTTTTTTAAAAATCAGAAAATTGTGTCCCAATTTTAGATTTTATCCCAAGATCACCACTCTCACATTGATTAAAAAACCTGGGTATCCCAAATCGATAATCATCATACCTGAAAGCCACAACTATAGGAGTGTCTGTAGCAGCCGAGGGATTATCAGCAGCAACTATGGGAGTCTCTGTAGCAGTTGAGGGACTGTCTTCACTAGCTGTGTGACTTGGTGCAACATTTGAGGGACTGTCTTCACCAGTTATGTGACTTAGTGCAACAACTAAGGTACTGGCACCAACAGCTGTGGGAGTGGCACCAGTACCAATACATGAAGGAATATCTCCAAGCAGCTATTGAACTGGATCCAGTAGCTAATGGACTCGGTGCAGTAGTTGAGGGACTGTGTCCAGCAACTGCGAGATTGGCACCAGCAATAACCTCAGCAGTGACTTGTTCAATAATATTTGCCAGCTGTTGCTATGACTGATCATCCTCTTCTTCTTCAGATATAATGAGCCTTTTTCTGGAAGCTCTAGCAGAAAGATTGGGTCTAGGATTTTTTCGTTTTGATGAGGCCATTAAAGTAGATAGTCCTATCATAAAATAGAAATAATCTATTAGTTTGATCAATCATCCTCAATAAAGATAAAAAAAACTCCTGAAGAACCTCCCTACATGAATAACATGTGTTCTTTTCTCACAAAAAATTACAACAACAACTAAACAACAACACCATCCACATACCCGAAAATATATCCTCAAAGAGTCCAACAAATCAAGCAACACCAATAAGAACAACCTTACCCACGTAGAAATTAGGGCATATAATACATTTTTCTAACAAAAAGCATAACAACTAAAATCAAAGAAAAACAATAACTACACCAGTTGTTCTAATTAGTTCAACAATTGCTCTCAATACTTTAAAATCAAGCAACCAACCATACCCGAAATCAACCAACCAACAAAATATTTTTCTCACAATGACTATAACAACAAGAATCAAACAAGAACAATAACACCCAATACCCAAAAATTTCATCAAAGAGTACAACAAATCAAACAACACCAATTAGAGCAACCCCACCCAGTTGTTGTAAGTACTTCAATAATTACTGTCAACTCTACTCAAAATCAACCAAACCAACCCAACATATTTTCTCGAAAAGTGCTACAACAACAAAAATCAAACAAGAAACAACACCCATACCCAGTTACATAGTTTTTGTAATACTTCAACAATTGCTATCAACCATACTTGAAATCAACCAAACCAAACCAAACCAACCCAATATTTTTCTCACAATGACTACAAAAATAAAAATCAAACAACAAGAACACTGATACTCGAATCAACCTAACATTTTTCTCAACTCACAATGACAACAATAACAAAAATCAAGCAACAACAACAAGCATACCGAAATAAACCAACCAACCAAATATTTTTCTCAAAATGACTATAAAAATAATGACACCCATACCCGAAATTGGCATCTTCAAAGAGTACAACAACAAATCCAACAATACCAAGTAGAAATTAGAGTATGCAACAATAAAATACATACTTTTTCATCTTCCTAAACCTAAATAATCAATTGTACAACCAAAATAAAATCATAGCAGTTGAAAAATAAATAAAATTTTACCTTAAGAAAAATGACGACGACGTGGGAAAAGGAGAAGGCCAATGACGGTAGTGGCACAGCGACAATGACAACAGTGAAGGAAACCAATGATGAAATAGAACAAGAAAACCCTAAAGTTTTTTTTTCAAGCCTAATTCGTGAAGAAGAAGAAGAAGAAATGGGTTCCCAAGGGGAGAAAGATAAAGAAGTTGAAGAGTTGATTCTGATTTTGAAAAGATGCAAATGTTTTTTTTTAAAAAAATGTAGTTGCTGAATTAACTTAATCATAGTTACTTTTAGTTAGTGAAAATTTTGATCTTCCAAGGTTAAAGTTGTCACCTTTTTTAATTTCAACACTTAAGAGGTACCATTGCCTCAATTTTACAAGAAACCCTAGGCGAAGGCAAAGTTAACGTTTTCTTCTTGTGGACAATGGCAATGGTCGCCAGCATCACTAGCCAACCTCCTAAGGGGTCTAGCCTGAGCAATATTGCATTAGGAACTAACAAAAACTTTGCATCTTTATTTAGAGAGCCTTGTCTAGAATTTATGAATCCTATACCTATGAGACCAATTACCTGCTTGCATGCAGAACCAAGAATTATATGGGACGAAACGAAGGTGATTCAAATGATAGATGAGGAAATATGTCAAAATGTAGTTATTGGAAAATTTTCTTATGGAATGCAGAGATCAAAGAGCTAAGGAAGATCATCCCAGTGCAATGCAAATTGAAGGGAGAATGTAATATTTGGGTGTTGGGATCGTGTCATGTGTTGATTCATGCATCCAACATGGAATACTATTTCAAGTCATTATCAAAACTAATATTTTATTTATTGCATAAACAGTGGAATTATCCTATGAGGACTTTCAAGTGGGATCCTATGTTTGATCTAGAAGAGGAAATATCAACAGTGATAGCCTAGATTTGGTTTCCATCGTTACCACTAATTTGTTTTTGTAAAAAAAGCTATTTTCTCCTTGGTTGTGGTGGTTGGGAGACCTTTAAAAGTGGATATGGCAATGAAGAATCAAACTACGTCTAGCTGTGCCAGAGTCAAGGTGGAGGTTGACCTTTTGGGTGAATTCCTGAAGAGAATAAATATCAGGGTTAGGAAGGCTATTGGAGAAATAATGGAGAAGTAGAATGATATTTGGTATGATTATATGCCTACGTATTGCTTGAACTTGCAAATTGCAGGGACATGATGACAAAGGATGTTATGTTCTGCATCTTGAACTTTTTAAAAGACGACTGAAGAAAAGAAGGAAGCTAATCGGGACATTGGGGAGCAACCAAACAAAGGATGAATATGATAAAGAAAATGGATAGGAGACAACAAGGATAAATTTCAAAGATAGAGGAATAAAAGACAACAGGAAGGGGGTAAAAACCAAGAGCCTAAAAAATAGGTATGAGATTCTAAGGATAAAATCCCTAATAAAATAAATACTGAAAACAAATTTGAGGCTCTAATGGATGAGGTAGAGAACAACCAGAATAGCAACCTGGAAACAATTAATATCTCTACCAAAAATGGGTTGAGGGTACAATCAAATATAGTGCATAACAAAAGAATCCAGATGAGCATAAAGGGCATGTGAGGGAGATGAAGGACTATATGAAGGACTTAGAGGAGAGCACTAAGGAAGGAAATAACACAGATATAGTTGTGTGTATAGGTGACGTGTTGAAAGAAAAGGAGCAAGTGGTCTCTGATATGTAAGAGAGTCTGGTAGATGGCAAAGAGGAGGAACAAATAGATGAGATACAGGACTTCACATCACTCCAAAAGAAGAGGATGAAAGATGAGAATGAAGATGAGGACTTAGAGATGAACATTTAGAGTGCTAACAAAGTGAGATATTTGTGTCCAAGACAAATAGAAAATCTTAAAGGGGGATACAAAAGGCTTAAAGCTAGACAATCTTTACTATTATTACAAGTTAAAACAAGGAGAAGCAATGAGAGGGAGGATAACCATTCACAATGATCAAGAACACTCTATTCTAGAATATTAGACCAGTCAACTCTCAGAAATCTTTTGAGAGGGTGATTGATCTAAACAAGATACATAACTTTACTTTTATTGCCCTGCTGGAACCTTGTCAAGACCTAGGAACATACAAAACTATGGCAGAAGATTAGGAAGAATGAAGGCTTACCCAAATATGTCTTCAAAAATATGGCTGTTTTTGGGGAGAAAGCTGGACTGGTCAAGTGATACAAGATAGCTACCAATAGGTCACTGTTGAATTAGATAAAAATGGTGTAGTTGTTACTTTTACGACTATTTATGCTAGATGCTCAGCTTAGGATAGACTGGAGTAATGGAAGGACATTGAACACATTGAGGAGAATATTAATGGTCCCAGGCTAGTGAAGGTGACTTTAATATTATCCTAAACAATGAAGGGAAGTTAGGTGGGTTGCCTTTTTCCTTTGATGAAGCCAGGGATATTTCACACTGCATAAATAACTGCTTCTTACTAGAATTTTCAGCAACTAGAAGTAAATATATTTGGTATAATGGGAGGATAGAGGAGGATTATATATTCAAAAGGTTGGATAAGGTTTGGTAAATCAAGAGTTTTTAAATATCCTTCGAAGTTCTAAGGTACAACACTTGATCCGGCAGGGGTTAGGCCATGCACCTTCACTATTCCAATATATACAAATGAGGAGGTTGTTGTTAAGCCCTTTAAGTTTTTTAAACTTTTGGGTCAAGCATTCATATTTCAGCATGTGGTTCGGGAAGCATAGTGCATTGATTTCTTAGGCAACCCTTTCATTGAATTTCATGCGAAAATGAAGAAAGTAAACAAGGATTTGACTGAATGGAGCAGAAAGACCTATGGGAATCTTTTTGAAAGGTTAGACACAATGGAAGATGTGATAAGTGCTCGAGAATATCAATTCGACGCCAAAAAATAGATAGAGTTGAAGAAGGCTGAAGCTGATTTAACAAGATTCAGGGCAATTGAGGAGGACTATCAAAGGCAATGTTAGGACTAAAATGGTTCAAGAATGAAGACAATAATACAAATTTCTTTTAGTCAATAGTAAAGGGAAGGAGAAAGAAACTTCATAACAGTGAAATTATGGATAGTTAGGGAATATGATCAATTCGCAGGACCATATTAGAAAGAAAGTTATGGAATTATTTAAGAAATATTTTTTTAGGCAAAAGTTTACATTGGCTTGAACTGATGGAAAATATTCCTTCCATCATTATTCCAGATGATAATATGCTAATGATTGAAGATCCAATAATGGCTAAAGTTAAGGACATTATGAGTGGGTTAAGTGGAGACAATGCCTGTGGTCCAGATAGATTTACTGGTATGTTTTTCTAGAAGTGCTGAGACATATTTATAGAAGATATTACAAGACTAGTAAGGATTTTCTTCTGTGGGCAAACACTACCAAGGTTCATAACACACATAAACCTTGTAATGCTGCCCAAGAGGGAGATTGTGAAGGAATTTACAAATATGAGACCACTCAGCCTATGTAACTTTTTCAATAAAATTATTTCCAGATTGATTCATATAATACTAGGGAGGGTTATACCCAAGCTCATATCATTAAATCAAACTGGTTTCAAAGGCAGAAGTATCACAGAAAATGTATTGCTGGCTCAAGAGATTATAAGATAAATATTATTAAGGAATAGGTGGCATAATGTGGTGGTGAAGTTAGAAATGGCAAAAGCCTATGACAATGTATCCTAGGTGTTTATCACAAAGGTCATGGGGAAATTTGGGCTTTCTGAGATGCTTATAGACATGATATGAAGACTATTGTCCAATAATTTGTACTCAGTTCATGTGAATGACCAATCACATGAATTCTTCCAAGCTTCTAGAGGACTAAAACAAGGTAATCCTTTGTCTCCAATCTTGTTTGTTATTACTAAAGAAGTTCTTTCTAGGGGATTGAATAAGCTACATGATAAGTCAGAGTTTGAGGGTTTTGGAATGCCAAAGTGGAGCTTACATATTAACCATTTAGCCTACACAGATGACACTATTCTATTTTGCTAAGGAGATAGGCAATAAGTCAAAATGATGTTATTAATCCTGGGAAAATATGAACAGATGTCAGGATAATAAATCACAGGAATAATAGCTTTTTCTATATGCATGATAAAAACCCAATGCCTGTCTCACAGAAATTGAGGAGGTGGGCATGGATTTCTCAAGGCAAATTCCCCTTCATCTATCTATGGTGTCCAATTTATTATGATAGAAAGAAGATTGTATACTGTGAGGATATTGCGACAAAAGTAAGCCGAAGAATATTGGATGGCAAAATAAAACACTATTTTTTGGAGGAAGGTATGTTTTGATTGCTAGTGTGTTATATCTATGCCAGTATATCTACTATTGGTTATGAATCCACCTAAGGGTGTTACTAATAGATTACATCAGTTGATGGCAAAGTTCTTCTGAGGAAGAATTAGGGGGCATAAAAGGTAAACACTGAGTAGCTTAGGACACCGTGTGTTATCCTACATCTGAAGGTGGAATTGGACATAGATCATTAATTGATGTATCAAAAGCCTTGTTATCCAAACTGTGGTGGAACTTTAGGGTAGAGACAAATTCTATGTGGGGCACTTTTATATGTAACAAATATTGTAAAAAGAATCATCCTTTGTGTCATGACTCGGTTCCAGTCATGATGGCGCCTTCTAGGTCCCACCTACAGGCAAGTGATGATGTATATGCTCCAATAAGAAAGTGATCATTGTCAACAATTAACCTAATTAAGGTTAGGATCGAATCCACAGGGAATACATGGCTTGATTACAAGATTTCACCACTAATCATTTCTAATATTTATGACTACAATCTCCAAATGGGGGGGGGAGGGTTTGGATTTCAAAAACAAAATAAAACTATCACTAACTATAACATGATGAAACATAATTTTGAGGACAACTTGGGAATTGTGTTCCCCATGGTTCGTCGACTTGATTACCCTAGATAACATAACTATAATTTTTGCATGCAGGACGATAACTTAGTTTCTTCCAGCCCTTTTGTGAAGGTGAAGGTCGAATTTTACCATGGCGCTTGATTGGCAATTATGGCGTGTCAACTAACCATTACATATTATCCCAGTAAACCTCCCCTTGGTCAGGCTCGGTTGATTAGACAAGAACACATCAATCGAACTATGTCATCTGCTTCCCTTTTCCTCTTCGTCACTACCTTGGTCGGGATCATGATAGTAGGTGGGGTTTAGTGTTGGCCACCACCAAACAATAATAATTATGAAGGGAAATAGATAATACATGCAAAACCCTAATCATAGAAATGCAAGAGACCTAGGCCATCTTAATGTCAACTACCCATGGTTCCCACAACCCCAAGTTGGTGCTTAGCTACTCATGGTTAAGGCAAAATACACAAGAATGCACATAATAGACATAAGCTTGAAGATCTGGACTTTTTGTGATTTTTGATTGACTTGCATACTAATCTATCATACTCTTGTTTCTAGACA